>JABSTQ010006326.1:0-54359 GCA_013358835.2 Ixodes persulcatus | reverse complement strand
TGGGCTACGGCGGCAAGCCACGTATCTGGTTGCCGCCATCGCTCATAGATGGCGGCAGCCTTTCCACTCTGGCTTGCCGACTTGCGGCCGGCCATTACTTTCCATTGTACAGCTCCGCTGGTCTTCCTTCTTCACCAGAAGAAAAGGCTGAGAGTTTTTTTTTTTTTTTTTTTTTTTTATCGACGTATCTGCAGTTTTCTGGAGGCGACAAAGATGGAGTTCATATTTTTTTTTCGTTTTAATATTGAATGTGTGCCTTAGATGACCCACGACATTGAATATATTTGGTACACATATGGCGATTTCGAGTGGTCAATCGCCGGCGAGGCCGAGCCGGCGGCACCGGCGACCAGAAACGCGCCGGCGGTACACCACGTAACCCTCAGCACCCGAACATCAAACGCCAGACGGTGACAGTTTACTTCGCCGCTTGGCAGCGAGACACTGCTCGAGAGGCTGTCGCCGTGTTACCGCTGTCACCTCCGTCACCCATGTCCTTCATTTTCCTTGTGGTATTGTCTCAACGGCTTGGATTGACTCGACTATTGGCTGGTGAAGTGGCTTCAAATCAGTTTGTAGTTCTTTCGCTCATTTCCTTTCACTGACCTCTCCTCCCATTTCGGAGTTGACTTCACTGGATACAGTCTGGCGCCCACTCGCCCGGCCGTTCGGAGCTCGGGCGGAGAAAGCAACAAAAAGTTGCCGGTGCTCCCCGAAGTGCAACCACCCGAAGGCTGCGCGCCGGGCGGAAACTGACCACGCGAATGCTATTGGCGGTTTTCCAGCAAAATAAGTGTCAGGCGATTGACCACACTGAATTCGCCGATAGTTTGAACGTGACGTGACCATGGAAAAGATACTGAGCGGTACTGAAACCGGCCGATTCTCGACTGGCTGTTTTCAAGCGAAAAGAAAAAAATTTTCGAGCCGCAAGTAGTGCTCTGCATAGTTGGGCTCTCACGGGACATGTTCAAATAAAAACATCGGCGAGCACAAATACCCTGTCAGTGTCCCTTTAACCTGTCAGCATGTGTGGTCAATGACAGTTACGGGCATCTTAGGAATGTTCCGCAACCAATGAGATTTCGTCGTTAGGCGATACGAGCGTTGAAGAACGAATCGTGTTCGGTATTTTTTGCTCTTCGATACTGGCAGACGAGAGGGACGTTGGATAGATGGATGCACGTGTCTGAACCCTCCACATCTGGTGGCGGCTCACGCCATCTATGGCCAGCGTTTGCTTGCATTACAGCGTCCCCTACAGACGCTAGAAAACGAATATAGACGGCACAAATATGCATCTAGAGCAAAACGCGTAAAACCTCGATTATATATTAAATATCGTTTGAATCGCGCCAAACTTTAAACAAAAAAGCATTTTTTTGCGAAAGTTTAATGCAAAGAGTGGTCGAGCGCTTTTTTTCAGACATCCATCCATTCATCGGACCCCACGACAGGCATTACTATACGAAACTCGTCGGAAGGTTCAAGCACATGGGTAAACGTTTTTGACACGGCGCTTTACCAAAACCAGCCTGCTGCATCGGCGTCAAAAAAATAAAAGAAACCATCGACAAGCAACTTTTTTTTTTTTCTAGGCGGGCGAAAATTCAATACATTTTGAGGCTTCCCCGTTTTGGCTAAAAGTTTTAGAGGCGCGCGCGCACAGCTATGGACGATTGACAGGGAAATGTATACACGCAACCTGGCGTCTGCACATTCAATCCTTCACTGTCTATTATTCTTTGTTCGTGCATCTTTTCCTGACAGGTCCGACGGGTTGTTGTTGCTGTTGTTTTGCCGTCGCGTTTTATTTGTGGTTCTTTCTTTTTCTTTTTTACTTTGTTGGTGGCAGTGAAAACATCAAATGCGAACCGACGGATATTTGATTTTCACGCGTGTCAAAAAACTTCGCCATTCTCTTAAGTTGTCAGTCAGTGTCGACAGCTTCATTAAATCTGATTTTATCCATGCGCGCCTGGTCCCTAAAGTGAAGAGGTTTCTGATTCGTTTTAAATGCTGTCTGTTTATCCAAGGGATATCTCTATACTCTTCACCGGCATCTTAAGAAACACAAGGCGTGGTGAGTCCTGAGGGTCTTGTAATAATAATAATAACAATAATAATAATAATAATAAGAAGAAGAATGATAATTAATCAGTGTTTGTTTGAGTGTCCAGGAAGAACCCATGAGTCTTAGTGCTAACACACTTGTGAGAGAGAAAATAAATAAAACCTGAAACACCAGGGCAGTGGTGGAACGCAGTCCACCAGTCTGACCCAAGGACAGTCACAAATTAGGAGACAGTTCAAGTAGTCGGAACAAGCAAAAGAACAACGTGGAAGCTACACCAGGTCTTGCATATTCTAAACAAAGGCAAGTACATGATATCGTAGCGCCACACAAGTACTTATCCATTTTCAAGCATGAACTGCTTGGAAACAAAAAGATCAAAAGTTCTGCAGCACGAACCAAAAATATAGAGTGCAACAGAGTACATGTTGCAAAACTCAGCCCACCTAAAAATAAGGCTTAATTGATTAAAATGCTGAGATGTATAAAACACTGATTGATGTCGTGTAGGCACATATGCAACTCTATAAGGTTCACTTCTAACAAGAGGCTCTAGAAGTTAATAAAACTGTGAAAATCTTTAAGTAAAAGCATCATATCACCCTAAGCCTGACGCTGATGCAGGCTCGGCTAGTTCATAGTTCGGAATCAGTTTAATAATTGAAACGATGTGCACAACTCTTAACGTAGCGATGTTTCAAGATGAAAATAAACCTATACTGAACTCTGTCGAGTGCCAAGGAGGTAGTTTGAGAAATACTGTTCCACATAACTGAGGCGTACTCAAGTTGCGACCTTACGAACGAACGTTACACTGCCAGAAACGTAAACGGATTTTTAAATTCCTTTGTTGTGCGACATGTGGTGCTTAACGTGCAGAGAGACGAGTTTACAACTCTTGTTATGTGATTGTCGAACCTCAAGCTTGAATCAAACGTAACCCCCAGGTCCTTCATTTCAGACACGCGGTAACAACTCATTGTGGGTGCTATAAGCGAAATTGGTATTCGATGTTTTCTGTGAAAATGTAGCGACTTTGGTTTTCGATCGCTTAAGACAAAGATCATTAACAAAGCACCAGCTGTAAAAGGAAAATCCGTCCTCTTGAAGCCTAATGAAATCGCCAATGCTAGCTATTTGTTTGTAGTTTTATGTCATCTGCATGCTGCAGAAATGAAGAGTTAGAAAAAAAAAAAACGGAGGAAACGTCGTTTACAAAAGTAGAGAACAGAAGGGGACCTAAAACAGATAGCTGAGGAACGCCAGAGGAAGCCCCGTAGAATGAAGAGGATGTATTGTTAACCCGGACATATTCAATTTTATTTATTAGATAGTGCTTATTCCAATTAAGAACTCAGCCACACACCACATAGGCGGAAAGCTTCCCTAAGACGATAGTGCGATCAACAACGTTAAAGGCCTTGCTCACGTCAAAGTAGATAGCATTCAGCTGACCTTTATTACGAGCTGCTGTATAACACGAGAGCGCACGACACTAGAGCGCCGACGGGAGAGTGCGCGACAGGAGAACGACACGACACCAGAGCGCACGACAGGAGAGTACCAGGACATGCCAGCGCGTGTCATTAGAGCGCACGTCACGAGAGCGCATGTGCGAGCCTTGGGAATGATCGATATTGGGGTTTTAAAACACATATTTTCACGGAACCGTAATTTTGACACCACATAGCATTTCGAACACTTGATGTCCTTTACTTGGCTGAGCATGCAGACCAGCGGGAAATCTAAAAAATACAATTTTCGCAACCTTGAAATGAAGAAGCAAGATATAGAGTTTTCGAGACATATTTGTTTATTCATTACCGTTCCATAATATAAAAAAACTTTAAAAAAAAACTTAATGACTATGAAACTTTGCGGAGGTAGTCTAGCATTCATTTTTGGTCGTACGCTTCAACAAGCTCACTCAGATTCTTCGCTACGTGAACGTAGGTGACCTTGCTACTTCTTTGAGGCTCTCCACGAAGTACATCCGCCAGCTACTGGACTGCACTTGAGAGCACGGTAGGCTAAACGAGCCTACCGTGCGCGCAGGTCTTACAGCATTATCATATTTAATTCTGGCAAACGTCGGAAAGACGTCGAATTTGGGACGCACTAGAAATCAATCCGTTTGTTCATACGATTAATAACGAAATGTGAAGCTGCACTCACATACTGTGTAGTGCTGGCTGTCGCGTAAGAGTCAATTCGATATATAACAACCCAGCTACTAAAGAAGGAGATTCGATACTTGACTGCGACGGGGAAAGGCACCTTAATGACTGAAGTCGTTGCTCAGTGCTCTCGTGACAAGCGCTCAAATGACACGCGCTCTCGTGTCGTGCGCTCTCGTGGCGCCCTCCCATTACAAACGACCTGAGAAGCGGTGGACATAAAAGTCACGAAATTTGTAGCAGTTGATCTGCCAGACATAAAGCTGTGTTGGTTAGGGATGCCTATGTTACGACACTTAAAATATAAGAATTGATGTATGACCATTTCAAAGAGGTTGGAAAACGAAAAAAAAAGACAGGTCAATTTTTTTTGTTTATCCGAAACGATTGAAAACGATGCCTGGACATTGCCCTTAAAATTCTTAACTTGGGAACTGAGTATTTGTGAAATAAAGAAACAATTCCCAACAGCGGAATTTGAAGTTCCCGCGTGATCCGCGCCAGTGCAGTGACGTCAAAGATTGAGTCGTTCTGCAACACGAGTTTCTCTTACGCCTCCGTGTCGTGTTCGCCCGCGTCCGGCGATCAACCGCTCCGTGCGTGCCGCCTATTGCTGTGAGCAGACGGAGCTTCACTTTCACGTTCCAAGTGCGTTTAGGACTCTTTCAGCGATCTCAAATTCTCTGAAACGGTGTGAGGTCGAAGAGAACGCGCAGTGGACTTTTGTGAGCGACGTGAGGGGCCACGTCGCGCCGGTTCTGCGTAAAAGGCTGCCCTGGCGGAGTCCCAACCGAAACTAGGATATCCAGACACTAAACCCAGTTGCCCTGACCCTTTGACGATTTTCTTTTCTAAGTTTGAGAGGTCGTCGGGCACCTAAAACGTCCGATTTTCCAATTCAGCGATCATTCTCAGTACTACATGCGTACGTCGAGCGCCTCAAGCAAAACCGCGCGTGTGTATGAAGGCCCTTTATCATAGTGTACGGTGGAACGCTATCTAGACGCTGCGCTTTGAAACGTAAGCATTCCATAGAATACACTGCAGTTACCAAAGCAGCCGTCCGGCGCGTCGAACGACGGGAGGCGAGTCGTGGTGAGTGAAGGGGGTACTGCTCGTGCATGCAGCGTCCATGAGCAGTTTCGTAACTGAGCTAATCTAATAACGTTGGCTCAGAGTCATCGCGTCCTTGATGGATGGACGGATGATATTGGCTAGGCCCTTTGTAACGGGCGGTAGATTGCGCCACCATGTCTGAGGAAATGTTTTCCTCCCCCACCTTAAACCAGCACCATCCAAGTTGTCAGATTGAAATTTCTCTTTTTTCCGTTAAGGAAAGTAGAATTCTTCCTACTCAAGATGTCATAGCAAGCGTTTGGCCAATCGTGGAAGGCAAACCACAGCGACGGTTTTGGTAGCGCACGGAACTAATGGCCGAGTTTGAATCGTTGTACAGGTTTGTCCATTTTTTTTTTAAGGCACGAAATGCTTTTTAGGGGAAGCCCTTAATCCCAAAACCTTTTTCCATCCGTCTCTCCGTACGTCTGCGCATTTCCCGCTAAAGTTAGCGGTGAAATTGACGTCACGTGTCCTATGCACCAATTCAGGTTCACCGCAATCTAGCGAGAACATTTATGTCACGTGACCTGACGTCACGAGCCCAACAGACCAAATTTATTTTCCCGCTAAATTTGGCGTGGTTGACGTCAAGCGACAACACACCAATGCAGTTTTCCCGCTAATTTGGCGGGGAAAATGATGTCACGTAACGGGACGTAACGAGACATACACATCTATTCAGTTTCTCCGCTAAATGTAGCTGCAAAATTATGTGACGTGACCTATTACATCAATTTAGTTTCCCACTAAATTTAGCAAAACATGATAAAAACAAAACAGCGCAAAGACAAGGACGAAGTAGAAGGAACAACAGGACACAGCGCTTCTACTTCGTCCTTGTCTTTGCGCTGTTTTGTTTTTATCATGTCTTACCAACTAGCCCAAACATCCACGTTAATTAGCAAAACATTCGACGTCACGTGATTTTTGTACTAAGTCAATTCCCCTGTTACATTTAGGGGGGAAATACATAAAAATGTAGGTTCCTGTTCACTGCCCGAAGGGACTGTTTAATGCCTTCTAAGCAAATTTAAGCGATCCCTATTCATGCTTTATATGACTTTGGAGATAAAGGTCGCTGTTAATTTTTTTTCTCACACTAATCTTGGAAGTCGCACCCTATAGCATGTCCGTATTTTCACCCTTGCAGCAATTCCCATGTGCCGCATTTTTAATTCTTTGTGATCGCTGTCTTCGCCTACACGCTTCCTCCCAATTTGTGGGTCGTCGTACCGGAGCAATGTATATACGTACACCAACTCACGTCTCGCAAACGAGCGCGTCCACCCAGAGGAGTTTCAAATTCTGAGCATGCGCAGGAAGCATTTTCGCCAAGAGCGCAGGCAACATGTGGCGAGCGCGCTCCGTTCCCCCAGCGAGAGCGCCTCCTGGGCAACGCGTTCTGAGCTTGCGCAGTAGCTCTCTTCTGCGGAACACCAGAGGTCGCGAGCGGTGTTCACAGCCCAGTAACTCGGCGTATTTCGCCTGGGGGATAAGCGACGGAAAAGGCGCATAAACCAACGTTGTAGGCGTTACCGAAAAAAAAAAAAAGTAATGAAATTCGTTACTCGTTACTTGCAAATAAAATGAACGCGCTACCATTACCTATAGAAAGTAACGCACGTTAATTTTGCGTTGCTTTTTATTTATAAATTGAAACGATTTACTGTTTCGACGTTAGAGAGGTATGCATAAGCGCCACATTTCAAGAACGTGCAAGCGTTGGCGGCAAGAAGATAGAGGCAAAATTCTGAAGGTATGTGGGATGAGTGTAAGAATTCATATAACCTGGCGCCTAGGAACAAAAAAATAGAAGTGTAACTTTTTTTTTAAGTTTTGGGAAGAAGATGTAACCAGTAACGTAATTACGTGAACAGTTACTCGAGGTACGAAACGTAAGCGAGTTACTTAAAGGGAAACTGAAGCGGTTTTGTATTTGAGAAAAAAGTCTTCAATGGCCTTCATTCGTCCTCCAGGATCAGGAATAGCGAGATTATTTTTCAATTTGGTACACGGAGGCTTCAGAAATTAATTATTAAAGTACCGCCGAAGCCCCTCCTTCCCGGGGCGTGACGTCACACTAGGAGTTTTCAGAATCTCTGCTCTCGCGCATCTTCAGCGCCTGTCGAAGCTAGGCACGCGCACTCTTGCTATTTTCCAAAAGGATAGAAAGAGACGTCACGACTGCCGTCAGTGCGGAAAAATATACCTGGCAAGCTTGTCATTGCACGCGCTGCCCACACGAGCGACACGCGCTTGGCGGCCCAAAGATCCTAGTATGACGTCACGACTGGTCGGAGGTTTTTCGCGTTTTCTCGCTTTTAGTTGTATCTTCGGGGAAAACGAATGTGATATTCGAATTCACGGGATGAAAATACTCCAGAATTCACCTCTAACTTGTTTTTTTCAAGAAGTGTTTCAGCTTCCCTTTAAGGAACGCGGTTACCTGTGACGCGTTACCGCCAACATTGGCATGGATGAACGTATGGTGTATTTGGCAGGAGATGAAACAGTCACGACTTCAGCGGTTCACTTCAGGTATGTGAGCAACAAACACAAAACACTCGCTTGCTTCTGACGCAGCGTTTGGCCGCGACTGGCGTTCAACCCCAAAGCACCGGTTGAGCACGAGTTCTATCCAAACGCTGACTCATGCCCAACCTGCGCCGCGCGCTCAATCGAGCCCGTAAAGAATTCAGTCTCGAAGCCTTGTGCTGGGTAAACAGGGAACTGTGTGGAAAACAAGCTGGATAAAGCGCACCGTATTGTTCGAGCTCCTCGCCGATAGAAAGGCTCCGACCGTGCACTGGCACGGACACGCACACTGCCCAATAACTATATTATTGTGGTGCCAGAAATAGTGCGCACGCACGCTGCGCAGACTCGCGCTGTTTCCTTACCGTCCCAGCCTCATTTGAGCGAGAAGAATCCTTAAGTGCTGTCACTATGAAAGTTGGTTTTCCGCGCGATCTACGCCAGTATCCCATGGTTTCGTAAACGCCTTCTCTTGTGACTGGTAGATGACGCTCAAACGCGAAAATACATATTGCTAAAAAGTATATTTGACGTCATGTGAAGACACGTTTCCCGTTTTTCGCTGCAGGGGACGCTACCTTCAGTTGACCCTGAATGCGCTCGTTCGCCGGAACGCTCTGGAACAAACAGCTTGCGGGTCTCCAATGCGACCGGGCGAGAGCTAACTCGAGAGAGCCTTAATAGACCTTTTGCTTAATTACCCAATCACCAAGGAGTATGCTGCGAGTGTAGTTACACGCGCCGCACGTGCTGGCGTCTGCAGAAGTAACTGTTCTAAAGCAAAAGCCTAAAACAAATGGCATCTTGCGCGCGCGTTCGTCAACGCCTTATTTTGGTTATATACTTCGAATATTTTATACGGGGAAGGCGAGCACACGTTGCGCGTGTACCTACACTCCCAGCATTCTCTTTGATGCTTGGGTAATTTAGCGATAGGTTCATAGACCTACTGCTAAATTACCCAAGCATCAAGAAGCATACAGGGAACGTATAGTTACACCAGCTGCGCGTGCCGGCGTTGGCAGTAGCATTTTTTTGAAGCAAAGACGTAAAACAAGGGGCAGTTCGCACTTGCGTCCGCAAATGCCTTTTTGTTATGATTTCTTTAAAATCTTTAATACAAGTAAGGCGAGCGAGTGCGGCGCGTGTAGCTCCGTTGCCTGCATGCTTCTTGATGCTTGGGTAATTTAGCAATAGGTAGATACACCTATAGGAGGTATTCACTGGCCGCCATATTTGAGGTCACTGTTTAGAGCGCATGCTCAGAACGTGCTCACATTAATAGGCTGCCAAGACCGGCAATCTTGGTGGTGCGGAATGCACGTGGCGAAAGAACTGTGGAAGCTCGCCGTCAGCACGCGCTCCGCAGCCGAGCACACAGCTATGGCCGCCAGTGAATACTCCCTATAGCTAAATAACTTAAGCATCAAGGAGAATGCATGAATTGGTGTTCCACGTGCCACACGCGCACGCCTTCCCGTATAAAAGATTCGAAATAAATAACCAAAATAAAGAGTTGGCGAACGCGCGTGCAAGATGTAATTTGTTTTAGGCATTTGCTTTAGAAAAGTTACTATACTACATTTCAGCTTAACTCCAAGCGAAGCCGATGCTGCAAGCACGAGTCCGCTGTCTTGAACTGCGCCTTCACCTCACGAGCGCGCGAGCATGGCAGACCAGCTCAAAGCGTTGAGCTTGCTCTTGTAGCTTGTCCTACGCTCGGAGCGAAGCTGGATTCTGTTGAGGCCAGCACGTGGCGCGCGGAACAACATTTCCTGCATTCTCCTTGATGCTTGGGAAATTTAGCAATAGGTTCATTGACAGGAACAGCTACACGCCCCCACAGACGCACACAAGCACACGCACACGCACAAACACACGCGTGTGCGCGCGCATGCACGCACAAGCACACACACACACGAACGCACACACACACACATATATGCAAACGTGCACGCGGGCACACGCACGCACGTAAGCCCATATGCACTCGCATGAACGTACGCACGCACATACACGCACAGAAACACATATACACGCTCGAGCACCGCTGAAATAGAGCGGCGGTGAAAATGCTAGCACTGCAGCGTGCAATGCTCCGTTCCCCCCTGCCGACATTGCGGCGGGAGATGCGCACTCGCCGGACCAATCGTTCGCCTCCCTTTCGTCACCTGACCACGATCCTTTCGGGTGAAGAGGGGTGAGAGCGTGACCACGTGGCAAAATACACGCACGCGTGCCTGCGAGTCCGTAGCTTCCATCGCACTGTCAGCTTAGCCTTCATTTCTAAGCTGATAGTAAGCTACGTGCTCGTCGGACCAGTCGTGTCTCTTTCTTTCGCCACGTGATCACGCTCCCGCCCATACCCACACGTGGAGAGCGGGTTCAGGTATTGAAAGGGAAGTGGCTGATTGGTCTGGCAAGCGGGTAGCTACCACCGCACTGTCAGCTTAGTGGTAAATAGAAACGCGCACCCCACGCGCGAGCGCGCGCTCTGAAAAGGGCAGACGTCTCAAACATACTCGTGGAAGTTTAATGACACCTCCTCTCTTTCTCTCCTCGCATTGTTCCCGGCGGCTGCGTGCGCTCTGCTTCGCCCTCCGCACTCTTCATCTCTTCCGCAGGAAGCTTACATTATGTAAATGCACGCAGTGTGTCCGATTCTCCACGTTCCTCAAAAATTAACCGAATGTTTCTACGACTAATTAATAATTAATTTAATTCATTCATTATTTGGAACGTGCGAATAGTGATTCCAGTCGAACAGAGCTACGTCATTAATAACCTCCAAGGTACAAGTGAAAGCCACGACGTAACGGCTCGCTTTGGAGTGTCGAAGATATGCGGGTAGGAACTAGGGGGGAGGAGAAGACGAGAGAGGGCGGGGACGTCCGAACGCCGAGCTCTGGTTCGAATGATTATAGTGGGTATGTAACGCTGTTGTTTTTACTGTATTTTATTTCTTAGCACGCTACTGGTATCGCTGTGCTGATATTCGGACGCCCTTTTCTTGGTCGTTGACATGACGACTGTGACGTTGTAGAGTGCCGTTCGCTTCTTACCCTCTCTCCTCCTCTGGTGGATGTACCTCGGATCACCGTCGTGCAGTAAGCCCGGTTTGAAGTTCTCTCGTCCCCACATTCTCACATCCCCAGCTGATTGCCCAGTTCTCGCGCAAAATTCACACACACCCTCGTCTTTTTTTCAATACTCCCGAACGCGCCTCGTTTTCTCGTTCGGCCGCTGTTTTCAATCGCATGCCCACCGTTTCATGACAAGGTAGACCTAAAGCTAGCTGCCTTCTAACGAAACCGTTAGAACGCGTTTCGCGCTCTAACGGTTTTGACAAGTGCGGTTAAGACAAAGGCAGCTTGCTTTACAGTTCACTCTTCGGTGTTTACATCAACTGATGCGGCATAAGATGCGTGGGACTCATCACGCCCTGTGTTTCTTAAACTGTCGGCACCTATAGAAACGCCATTAGAGTATCTTCGATTCGAAGCAGTATAGTATCTACAAACCCCTATTAGTAATTTTTCCATGCAGCTTTATGTCGACACAGCCTTAACGAGAGGAGAACTCGGTGTTCCAGGCTCGGTCACGACGTCGCTCGCGACACATCTATGGGCCTTCACCAGAGCAATGACGTGCTACAGGAATAACGTCGGCATGCCGAACAAGCGATGTACGGGGCTGAAAATCATCGACTGGCTGCTCTGCGGCGGTTCGTGGACTCTTTGATAAAATGTCCTGCGTCCTTCTGTAGTGTGTTCGAGTAATTACGCTTTTTTGTAGCCGATTCGACCCGATAAAGCTGTTAATTCCATATCAAAGCCCAAATATTTGCACCCGAATTCAATAACCACTTAGTGGTACAATTAGTACGACGCGAGTACACGCTATGAAGACCGTTTCGCGTAAGGTACCATCTGATTCCACCCTTTATCCAGTGATTGAGTAATGCGATTAACGTGACCCGTATCAAAGGTCCGCAGACAACCCAGAAACCGCTGGCAGACGGAAGTCTTGGAAGACGAGCCAATCTTCGGGATTCCCGACAGAGACCGTGAGCAGATAGAAAGCGAACAACTATAAGCGCGCTGCGAGGAAGAGCGAAGGATGCGGCGGAAATCCAGCTGGCCGGTAACGAGCCCTCAATTGGCCAATGAGCTCGCACCTAACGAAGCATTAGGACTCGATCAGTTCATCGTGCAGATACTCCAAACAAAACAAAAAGAAGAAAAAAAAGAAAAGAACAAATCCTTCCTGGCTTGATCCCCTCCATTGCGAATCGGAGTGAGAATATACGCAACTGGTGCAGAAAGTACCCGAGAACTCCTGACCGTCGTTCCTCGTCGCCTATATATCTGATGGGCTGTTTAGTGAGATGGCTCGCGGCTAATGTAACCCCGATCCTTACACCTAATTGTTGGCGTATTAAGGTGACGGGAAAGGAGGCGGTCAGTTACACGGACTCGTGGAAAGCTTCTGTCATTCGCTCGCATCTCTTCTTTTCTTGTTTGCGTATTTTTGTGTGCATGCTTTACGCCTAACGATTTTTGTGTGCATGCTTTACGCGTAGAAACAAGTTACTTGCTATGCTTTTATTTTTGTTGTTAAAGTTCGACGTTCATTTTGCGCCTTCAACTTTTGACCGCTCCCCCTTTCCTGTATCATCTCCACTTTTTACCCTGCCCCGAATTGGCTCCTCTCGCAGCTTAGGAGAGGGGAGCGCTAAGAGGATTACATTCCCTGCAGCAAACCGAAGTTGTAAGTCGGCCCTTGAGCTAAAAAGAAAACTGTTGGAGTGTTTATTGCGAAAAGGAGCGACTAACACGTTTGAGTTACTTTCTGACTATGTAACGAGCAACGCTATTTATAGTCACATCCAGAATGAGAACGCCAGGGCGTGTCTTGCAGACGCCATAGGCCTCCAGCACGCTCTTCATGCCTTCCGTCATGCTTTGGCTGCGCGCGCATTCCAGGTGCACGAGACAGCGTAGCAGTGTCGAAGGTATAGAAGCTCGCGTTGGAGGCGGGCAGAGCCGTTTATTGAGAGAGTTTGGCCATACATTGGTTTGAATAGGCGAGCATCTCGGGGCCAACCACAGGCCGCGAAACAGCCCCTAGCGGTGGTCGTGTGCTCTAAATTTGTGACACGACTATAGACGTTTCCACTGTTTACAAAAATCACAGTCCACACGTGTTAAATCACAGTCCAGAACGCGCACGTTCGTCGCTTCGGAAAGCGAGCAAATCACGCGCCATTCGCACGAACACTGAAAATGGAACCTGCCAAGTGTCCTTTTTTGGAAAGGTCTATACTTCGTTTCACCTTATGTGCGAGCGAAGGCAAAACTGGAAGCGCGAGCACGGAAGCTCCGTGCGTTCAGGCTTTACTCGAGCGCGCGAGCTGGGGAGAAATGCAAAAAGCGCTGGGTCGCTAAACTCGTCAGACACAACTTTCTTCGTGTTATGACATAGCGGGGGGAGGAGCCGAAAGATTGCTGCGAAGTTTTCTTTTCTCACAAACCCGCAGATCCGTAGATCTTCGTGACGTTTTTCATTGAAAGGGGGAAAAATCCCTACTACTCCCTAGGCGCCGAGCTAGAGCAGCACACGGAGATGAGCTGCGACCTTGATGGTCTCTAAAAAGCACAGCGGAGGCTTGGGTAATTGCATTCTAAAATCAACACCGTCGAACTTGATAGTCTGATATCGTTCTTATTTCCGCCGATAAAGCAGAATTTACTAAAAAAACGTCCCTGTCGTCCCTTTTATTTATCTTGGCCTTTGATCAGAGTGTACCCCGACGTGGCTAAGTCACAACCAGCCGAGTAGCATTTTCCACCTTTGGACGGATTTCGCTTACAGGCAGTTGTCCACCATCAGCGGGAGATAAAATCATTTTATGATAGACTTTCAAAGATAAGCAAAACTGGGATTCATTCTGCGTTCATGAACTGAAATAAGAGTAATGTCAGTTTGGTCAATATTGACAGTGATGTTTCGAGAACGTGAGGACACCAAGCTTTCGTCGTACACAACCAAACTTTTCACCGTCGACTCGAACACGCACCATCAAATTTGACGTTCACAACTGATCATCCTGACCCTGGCGTCAAAGTTTTGAACTATAAAAGGACGTCACTGAACGCGCCTGCACACAACGAGCCCTGGCACGAGCCTCTCGATTGAAAGTCTGTCATGGCCGCTAGTAAGTTCATAGAACGCTCCCCGTTTTAATTCCAGAATCTCTAGAACCATAATTTAGAAAATTGCACGCTGTGCTGTTTTTCGTCATCGCTCAGTTGGAACGCCTTTAAGCAGGGTCGTCGAAACAGAAGAACGGGGAGGGGGGCGATTCACCCCCCCCCCCCCCCCCCCCCCAAAGTGGCGTTCAAAAAGGGGGCGCAAAGGGTATAAGGATGTAAGAGGGGGGGGGGATATCGCCCCAGCCCCGGACTATAGCATTTTAGAGAGTTATAATAAAAAGAATGACATACGTTTACAGTTCTCTATAATGTTGAATTAAAGCGCAGCTCTTGAGACGAGGAGGGGAGGGCACGGAGGGGAGGGTATGCCTCTCCGCGCCCCCTCCTCCTATCCTGTTGCTTTCTCATATAGCGGGGAAACCTAATTGGTGTCAAAATCACGTGACGTCAACTTCCCCGCTAAATATAGTGAAAAAACGTCCCATAATGCAACTCGGCACGGTTACGCCGACGGCGACGCCGCTCAAGCTCGAAAGGGGCGCATAAAGGCTGAACTCCATGGAGCGAATAACTGACGAACGCCGCCCGACGGCACGCTCGCTTTGTGCGTGAAGTAGCAGCCACTGTGCTGATTCCACGCGCAGAGCAAAAGCCGCCAGGCAAAAGTCGTCGATTTTTCGCTGTATATTCGTCCCATGGAGTTCAGCCTTAAGAGTTGCGCTCTAAGCATTCGGGGGAAGGGATATCCCCCTTCTTCACTACTACCACCCCACCCCCTTCTCTCTCTCTCTTACGCGAACAATTTCTACGGCCCTTTCTGACCCCTATTTGCGTGTGTGCTTGTGTTGGTCATACCTTTCTTTTTTTTTTTTTTCCTTTCCCCGGCTTTTTCTCGCCATTCCCCGTCGCCTCCTCATCTCTCAGTCATTACCGACGTCTCTATACACAACGCCTGTGGGTGACCCCGGTGGCGCTGTTGACAGTGGCGGAAGATGAGCTCTCAAACCGCGTACACCACGCACGGCTCCACATTATCACAAAGTTCAATCTTCGCCTCGATTCTGAAGCGAAGATTTTGGCCTCAAATAACTCCTTCCCAACGTTGTGAAACGTCACTTTGTCGTCAGCAATAACTTCCATAAACTACGATCTTGCGACGAGAAAGTTCAGAGTATTTACAGCCCGCCTAGGTACAATCTACGTTTCATTGACTCTATCGCGGCGTAGGGATGTAGGGACACCCGGGCGCGACGTCATCAGTGCAGCCGTTCAATCGGCTGGCCCCACGGTGTTGCTCGCGCGCGCTCCGATGAAGCTCGCTACAACTTTGTGCCCAAGATTCTCGCTGGAATTTGAGCACCGAGAGAGCTTGGATGATTGACATCTCGTCCCGCGTGACGCCAACGTCGCGGGAGTCCAATCAGCACGCTCCGCGAACTTCGTGCCCAACTTTGTGTCTGACGAGTTTAGCGACCCAGCAGCGCTTCTAGCTTTGGCTTCGCTCGTAGATAAAGTGAAACGAAGTATAATTTGAGCCGTGCCGAGCGGAACTCCGCGTCTCAAGACGCTCGCACACCCCACCCTTTGCACAGCTTTCTTTCAGCCAGTCTCAGGACGCTGTTCTAGCAGTGCAGACAAAGACATGGGCACGAGCGCGTGGCTTTGGAAAGTGCCTCCTATGCACGAGGTCTCGTACAAACAAAAGCGTTTCGCTAAGCCAGGCTCACGCGCCTGTGCCTTTGTCTTCACTGCAGACATTTGTGAGATGGAGTAGAGGTCTCCTGATTGGTCGACGCTGTGTCACAAATTTAGTTTACGCTCTAAGCGTGGGGGGAATATTCGGCGCTGGCGGCGGCCTTTGCTCCGCCTATTGTCCAAACTCTCCTAATATACGGCTCTGGAGGCGGGACAACGGAAGCGCCTCCTTGCCGTCCTCACCCTTTAGAGCGCAGCTCTTAGGCGCCCGTTTCCGCGTATAGCGGCGTCGCCGTTGGCATAACCGCTCAGCTAAATTAAGCGGGAAATTTAATTGGTGTTGAGGTCACGTGACATCAATTTTCCCATTAAATCTAGCGGAGGAACTGATTTTGTTTCGGGGCGACGTGACAGGAAGTCATGTGACGTCATTTTCCCAGGTAAATTTAGCGGGGAAACTGAGTTGTTGTTGAGGTCACGTGGCGTCAATTTTTCAGCTAAATTTAGCAGAGAAACTGGGAAGAGGGGAGGGGTGGGAGGAGGAGGAGGAAGGGGAGGGTATGGAGGAGGAGGAGGGGAGGAGAAGGGAAGGAGGAGAGGGTACGGAAAAGGAGGAGGGTCATACCCTCCCCTCCTCCTCCTCAAGAGCTGCGCTCTAATTTTGCATTACAGAGATTGTAGACGTCTTTTATATTTTAGAGCACAGCACGGAGGCGCCTCTTTCTGGGTCTAGCGGCGTCGGAGTCACCGCACTAAATTTAGCGGGAAAATCGACAACACCTGACCTTAACACCACTTCAATTCCCCACTAAATTTAGCGGGAAATTCAGTTTCCCTGCAACATTTAGCGGACAAATTCACTTTCTCCACTAGATTAGCGGAGAAACTGAATTTGTTCATAGTAGACGTCACACCAAGTCACGGGACGTCATTTTCCCCGCTAAATTTAGAGGGGAAACTGAATTGGTGTTGAGGTCACGTGCCGTCAATATTTTAGCTAAATTTAGCGGGGAAACGGTGGGAGGAGGAGAGGGTACGGAGGAGAAGGATGGGAGGTTGTGCACAAGGAGGAGGGGAGTTTACGGAGGAGGAAAAAAGAAGCAGAGAAGGAAAGAGGGTACGAAGGAGGAGGAGGGGCGTACTCTCCCCTCCGTATACCCTCCCCTCCTCCTCCTCAATAGCTGCGCTCTAATTTTGAATTGCAGGGATTTGTACACGTCTTTCATTTTTAGTGACCATTTTTAGCCTTTTTCTACCCCCGAGGAACGTGTATTATAAAAACCTCTTCTTATAACTCCCGACTAGTGCTGATCTGCGTCTTGATTCCGAAGCGTCAAAGAGAAAAACGGGGACAGGCGTCCACAACGTTCAAAGCAAGATAGTCCCACTTGCTGCTGCTGCACGCGTCACTTTGTATTAAACCGTGTATATGCATATATCCCCTCGCAAGCCTGAAAACAAGTAAAATCAAAATTTGTTCAGCCTATTTTTTTTTTACAATTTGCTTTATTTTTTATATTTTATTCGTGTTATCTGTATTCACGTCAATCACCGTTTAAGGGATGTTCAAACCGACGCGTGAGACGTAATCCCTTTTTCGCGCACTGCATTAAAATGATTGTCAGATACGACATTCTCACACACTTCAAAAAAATGTTAGGCATTCGTCAAAAGAAAATAAATGGCATAAATGTTCGGGAGGCTTTTATTATAAGTTGTTTCCTAGAACAAACGCTAACTTTTCAGCATTTAGGATTTGAACAAAAATCTAGAAACGGCCTTATATGCCACTAAAAATAAATACGTCAACCGTTTTTGGTTTTTTTTTTATGTGTGTAAAAAAGATCGCGTTTTTTGTATCTTGTTTTGGGTAATTTTTAACTTTGAAAGTAACGAAAAAACCGACAAATTAGAGTAAGGCGGTGGATGTCAGACTTGGTAAACAGTAGCATGCGTGTTTAATTTGTGAGCTAGAGGTGATGTAAAGTTAATTAGTTGCCGTCATATATGAAGGGGTAGAAGTCCGGCATTGAAAGCGACGTTGACTTCAAAGGTTAGCAATCTAGGGTTTAGTGAACGCTTCAGAGCAAGATACCGGTATGCAGGTTGCGTATCAATTTCGCCTCAAAGACTCACAAACTTCACACAGAGTGCCTCGCACAAATGTTCCGTTCAACAATTCTGATACACCCTCTCCCTTTTACACCTCCTCTCCTACCTCCCCTTCCCCGCCCCGTTCCGTACGCAGAAAAACGCGCGTGAGCTCAAGCACAAGAGCACATACGCACGAACAAACATGTCTATTATATGCCTACACAAACATGCACACATTTACAGAAACGTACAGCGACAAGATAAACGCGACTACGACATTAACGTTTTTTCACTATATTTTATAGAAATTAGCGTCAAATATTAAATTGATGTCACGAGGCTTTTGTACTAAAGAAGCAGATTACCCTATGCCCTGGTAACGTGTTTCTGGAGACGGCGTCGCACTCATTGAGAGTATAAAACACACACAACCACACACACACACACACAAGCGCGCGCACACACGCGCACACATGCACACACAAACATTTACTTACACGAGCCTTTGCATGCAAAAAGAACCGCCCGACGCTAAAACGAACGTACGGGCGACACCAAGCTTTATACGGAACATGCGAACTGCGAACTATTTTATTAAAGCGCTATTAGCCCCGTGCGCGACCGAAAGCGTCGCTGTGGTCGGCCTTCCACGATTGGCCGAACGCTGACTATGACGTCGGAAAGGGGATTTATCATCGACGGAAATAAGAGGAATGAAAGAACTTTAATTTTGACGGTGTTGGCAGTGTTCCTTTGAGAGCGCAATCATTTCAAGCTTCCACCATGCCAATAACAAACACCATCGAACTTGTTGTTTGCAAGGTAATGACGTCACAAGGGGAAACCACAGGAGGGCGCCACCAAAACATCTCGCCGCTAATATTGTCACGCTTGATCAAGTTTTATTTCCTACTCACAACGAGAAGCTGTTTCAATCTTGTCCTGAGCAGCCACAAAACTTGACCAAGCACACTGGGATAGTGCTCCCATGGAATAATGCACAGTTCCTATGTACCGCACAAGTTTGGTGACCACATATAAAGGCCGAAGCACGGTGTATTTGCGACGTATTTACGGATACGCTTTGCGGGCGTCAGGACGAGCACTCCCTCGACGCCTCGAGGTCGGTGTAAATACGCGCATATTCGGCTATCTGACCGAGACAAATCTCAGCGCTTCGGCGTATTTCGGCGTGGCATATCCGGAAGCGTACGGCGCGGTGCCGGCCAATGAGCTCCCGAGTTGTCAGTCGGAAGCAGCTCGGGCATCAGGGCCGGCTGCTTCCGGCCTCCAAAATTTGAACTCGCTTGGCGCGTTCCACGGTTTATTGTCGAACCTATATCTTTTTTGAAATGAGCAATGAACGACTGAGACAGAAGAAAATGCCATCTATGTTTCGGGCCATGTGAAAAAAGAATTATAAAAGGAATGGGTTTGAGCAGTGACCGCGGCCGTCTCTCTGCCGGGACTTGTAGGCAACTCGGCGATTGCAAAGAACACTGGCAAGAAATATTTATGAAGCAGACGTTAGCAAATTAAGCTTTCGTGGTTGATTAACATTTAGTTACTTTTTGTCTCCTTGCGGAACGTAATAATATAGCAGCCGATCTACATTTTGCCTCCTTTCATGAAATGCACGAGTCGGGCTACACTGCACCAAACGCCGAGGAGACGTCGACAAAAAGCGGCCTGTGTGGTTTAGTGACCTTCCCCATATTCATTCTCTAAAAAAGCGCCTGCCAAATGCCGTGATTACGGCCGCTGAAATGCGCGTAATAATAATTGGGGTTGTGTGGATATTTATACAACGTGTAGTTCGTCAGCCATTTCAAAGTTGCAATGAGTCACTCACTGTAGATGTGCAATTCATCCAGTGCAGTACAACCGCTAGCCTGGCGTCTTTAACGTGCACCACGCAGTAGTGACACACGACCGTACGCCGGTACGATGCTCATCCAGATCGAAACGGGCAGGGGTGGGGATTGAACCCAGGATGCCTGGGTTCTGCAGCGCGAGCTTTCGCTCCACGTGCTCCGAGTTGGTGTGCGCTAGCCCACTCGGCCACCGATCCTCCCCCAAACGCGCGTAAATACGATGAGAACACGTCCTATGTGGGTCGGCCCTAATAAGCTTTCCACAAACAGACGCACAAGCACAAGTGCAAGCATACACACACAAACACGGATGCGCACATGAACTCACACTTCCACGTACACAAACAATATCCAACGCGTACGGGCGCATTTCAACGGGCGTTCCCAACGGCCAAGCTACGCCAAGGCTCTTTCGGTTAAGCTAACAAGCCGCATTCAGACGACCACTGGTCAGGAGAGGGCACGTGCGAGCGGGCGAGGAGGTGAGGTGCGTATAAAAGAAGAGCAGGGTTGGCGGCGCAACATGGAAGAAGAGCGAAGCCCGAAAAAAAAGAATAAAAAAAAGGACTAATCTCCCCCCGTCGTCAAGCAGCAAAGAGCACCAAGAGCGCGGAGATAGCGCGAGAGAGCACATAAGACGGCGGGGGGAAATAAAATCCAGAAATCATAAATCTCGGCCTTGATGGGTCGCTGATGGCCGCCTGGAGGACGGCGGTCGGAACCGGAACCACCCTCCAAGAGCGCTCTCTTCAAGAGCGCCCCCTAGAAAGTCTAGTGATTTAAGAGAGATAGTAACTGAAACCATGAGAGCGTTCGCCATTTAATGGCGGACGTCTCCTCCTTAGATCGATCGCGAGTGCGCATGCGTTGCGTTGTCACGTGGCGAGGAGAAAATCATGCGGAAAGACGGAGACACTTGCAGACGATCAACGCCTCTGTCCGCCGTCGCAGCTCGTACTGTAAACCCGGCCCATCACCACATGATCCGATTGAGCAGTTAGAAACGCTCCGAGTTCTAGGCACACCAGCACCAGCAACACCGAGAGCAAAGGAGCCCGCGAGAACTGCGAAAACGTCCGCAAAAACAAAAGAAAAAAAGAAGAAGCGCCTGAACCTATAATATAACAAAAAATAGAATCGTATTCGATGGGGCGGGGTAAAAAAAAGCAAGCTACAAAGTCGAGCGAATAAATGGCTAATGACGAGCCGCGGTGCTCCTCTCTCTTAATGAACGCCAATGCTCGACAAAAAGAGACGGCCTCCCCATCGGCGCACGAAGAGTATCGGTGACATCGCAACGCACACGAAGCTGCCGCCCGCGGTGTTCCGCTTGGCTTTTGTCTTAGACGTACATTTGCTCCCAAAAGGCCCGCACCCGAGGCAGGCCATGCGCGTGATATCCAAAAAAAAAAAACGACATCGTCCAAAAACAACAGGCTCACAGTGGGCCACACCACAGCGAGCCGAAACGGTAGTAAGTTGCGAGTTGCCGACAGCGCGCGGAAGAGAGGAGAGACACCAAGAGGGGGCGTCATTTTTCTTCATTTGGCCGCAACCCCCCCCCCCCCCCCCCCCGGGCCGATTGTCGTCTTTGTTCTTCTTCGAGACGTTTTATATTCTTTTTCCCAAGTTGTCCGATGATACTCACCGTCGAGTTGTGAGAACGTCGCTCTCAGTTACGTTTCAATCCCCTGCACCCCCTCCCTCCACTTCCTTTCCCTCGGCGAGTCGCCCCCTGTTGGCTTCTCAGGTGCCTCGCGATAGAAGTGCTGCTAAACTTCGCTTCTTCTTTTTTTTTTTTTTTAATATAAGTGTGAACGAAGTTGGATTTAGTTTGAACTTTATACAATGTCTGAGCATCTACTTTTTCCAACAGAGTAAGCATACATGAACCAATCACATCGCTTCACGGAGAGCGTTCACCAAACGATGGGTCCGAAAAGATAGATGGACTCGATGACGTAATCTAAGTGGAGACAATTAATGAAAAAAAAAAGCGAAGATTAACGTTGAGCAAATTCTGCTTTCTACTTTATTTAAATCAAACATCATTTTCTTGTCTCGCCATTTTTTCTTTTTTGCTTCGATTACATCTTTCGCTTTAAAGAACTCTAGCTGCCTGTCCACTTCCCTGTAAAACACACCGAGAGTTGATAGCGGGAATCCCAACGAAAGGCGAAGTGCCACGGATGCGATGTCACTTTCGAAGTCACAAAGTGAACGACGACTTCGGTAAAAGCACACATCCACGCGCTGCTAACCGATCGAAATTCGCCCATCCATCTGTCTTCTATTCCGACATGGGAAACAATAGTGGGAGGGAAGTTACGCGTCCCCTTTTTAGATCTGTAAAAAAACGCTAAATGAAACAACAAAAAGTGCGGTAGTTGCGGTTGAAGTCCCTTCACACAGTCGCCGACCGAAAACCCGCCGCATGTTTGAAAAGCATGTATGTACATTTAATCTATAAACTTTAAAATCGCTTCATACCGTGCACCGCCTTGTACACATAACCACAAACAGTACGCACGGGGGGCACGTACATTCTCTGGTAAGAAAAATTTCGCCTAACCGTTTACTGTGCCGCTACCGCACCGTCGATTTCTTTCCCAAACACTGCACCGTTGCGCCTGTCAGCGCCGCACAAAATGGCGTTACGTGTGAGAATCACAGAGTTTGCCCCTTATCCATGAACTTTAGGTTGTTCAAGTCACGCTGGAGTGAAGGACTCTATCTGGTGTTGACGAGAACTCACAAAGTTCGATTTTCATCATGCATCTTCTCATTGATCAATAACAGGTTTCTCGGGACTCGCAACGCCCGTGTTTCTTAAACTGTCAGCGACTAATAGACGTTGCTAGAAAAATGTCGCCGTCGCGCTACACTACCACAAATAAATGACGCACGTCCACAGTGAGTTTCATAGAGCACGGTGCTGCTATCGGCGAGAAGGTGACCCATCAGAGCGCCTGATGGATGATCGGCCACCATGCTGCACTCAATGGCACTCCGTCAGCGAGAGCGGAGCCGCTCGCCGGTAAGAGCAAAGCCGTGTTTGCCTCGTGACAGCCATTCTTCTGAGCGACGAGTCTATCGGCTGCGAGCTGACTGCGTACACGAGAGTGATGCTCTTTGTCCCATTGTCCTGCTTGCTACAGAAGCTGCTTTTATCGTGTACGGTTCAATCCCTCCGTTTGATGGTCCCAAATATCATTCCACGCAGAAAATACGACTATAAACCGCAGGACTACAATAACCCGAACCTTGCTACATCCTAGTGCGAAATAGATGAGCAGGATATGACGACTACAAGCTCTACACAGATTTCCAATAATTCCCTTTTCCGGGCTGTCATCTTCGTCCGCTGTGCTGCGGAATGCGTCGTGAACATGCATGCGTATAGCTATCTTCTGCAGTATATCAGGCGCCGCGCGCATACGTCCACCGCCAACTGATTCGACATTTTTCGCCTGGGTGGTTATAGCTGGTATGGAGTATACTCCTCCATTTTTCTTCGAAAACCCACAACTTCATGCCAGCTGGTGCGCCGCAAACTTTGTCGGGACTCCAATGAAGTACCGAGAGTGCCTTTTATGTATGACCTTTATAGATTGGATAGATGGACGCATACGGCTGAACCATTTGAATCGTGCAGCGGCTGGCGCCACTTGTTTCCGGCATGCCACGCCATTTAGAGGACGGGCGTCGACAATTACCCGTCGGTAGCACCAGGGGCGCTGCTAATATCAACGCGGGGTGTCGATTAGTCTCTCAAGCCCATGACAGCACTAACACTGTAGGGAAGCTCGAAGCTAACTAATGTTAGCTATAACCGTTAGTTTGCCGAGCTTATAGCCGTCTGCCATCACGCTATGCCCAGAGATGAGGCGGGGAAGGAAGTGAAGTAGTCCCGGGCTCGAAAGCGCTGAGCACACCATACGTCGTCTTACAACGCTCTAGGGGAAATAATACGTAAGTATTTCACGACACGTTGCGAGGGCCCTAAGTGGTCCCAAATGGCCTCTAACGTGTTACACGTCAAGATCTGAGATAATAAACTCTTCGGCGTTCACGGGTGCTTTATTATTTCTTTTCTTTTGGTATCTAAGGATGCAGCTAAGCTGCACTCTCGCGCCTTTGTTGGTGATCTGGTGTGGTACACTGTCGTCATTAGATGCACTCTCGGAGGTCCATGAGAACTGCCGAGCGATCCACTCGGAACACCAATGATGCGTCTTTCACTGATCAGTCTATCTAATCATCGGGCTGAGCACTAACTGCTCTAGCGTCAAAGTTTACGATAGCGCCCTGCACACAAGTCTGGAAATTGGAAGCATAAAATCTTTCATTAAAAAATAGCAACATAAAAACTGAAGCACAACACTATAGTCACCCGACCGGCCATTCTAATCCTCGTTCCACGTTATTTCCGCGTCTCTTGAGGAATGACACTCGCGTTTTTTTTTTCTTCTCGATTTCGTTAAACGTTGCTTAAACGTAAATACTGACATTCATAGTACGTAGCTTGTTGCGATATTTTCACAAATAAAAATAGTTGATAAATGTAGAACTAAAACAGACGTTTATTGAGGCAAACTTGAGCCCACAAACTTAAAGAGAAAGGACCACGCATCTTGCGTCGGCGACGGAAGACTCACAAGTAGCTCGTTAGGGATACAAGCGGAAATTGTTCGAACTATACTTCGTTTCAGCTTAAAGGCCGACGTACACATCGCGCTTTTCACTTTTGCCCGCCTCTTCCTTTCCTATATCCTCTCCACTCTTTACCTTACCCCAGCTTCCCTTCTCTCGCAGCTTAAGAGGGGAGCGTTAAGAGGATTATCTTCACTGCAGAAAACCGAGGCTGTACGTCGGCCTTTAAGTCCAGACGCAGGCGACGAAAGTAATGGAACCAATCAATCAGCGTCAAAACGTGTTACTAGGCCTTTTTTGTTTATGATTGGTTCGGCAATGATATAACACGTACAGAAACATGACGAACACCTTGATGGTGCGCGTTTAACGCTGTACTCGGATCAACCAGCAGCCGCAGTCAGCGTGATAGATCACGACCTAAAAACGGTAGTTACGGCCTACATCCGCACTACCAATGCAGTGAACGCAGAAGAAACGGCTATCGCTCTGGCAATCGAATCCGGCAATGAATACCTCAATATCCTCTCCGATTCCCGAACCGCGCTGCAACGGTTCCGAGCCGGCAGGATCTCACCATGCTCTCTACGTATCTTACCAGACCTCAAGACCCCGCTTCCAGAAGCAAAGCTCATCTGGACTCCTGGTCATGAATCTGTAGATGGAAATCGGCAAGCCCATGCCGTAGCCCGAGCCTGTAAACACCGGGTGCCACACAGAGAGGAACACAACACAGTTCTCAAATTTATTCCCGTACCCAATCAATACTCTGAAATCCTCATTCATCAACGAGGTGAGAGATTTAGATACCCCTCTCCACATCAAAGCCTAACGCGGGAAAAGGCCGTGATCTGACGCCAACTCCCATCCCACACCTATAGACATCTCACCCTCCACCACAAGTACTATCCCTCCATGTACCGTGCTAGCTGCCCAAATTGCTCGGAGTACCACCCCTATACCACGTCACGTGGGCTTGCAAATCCCTCCCATCCCTTTCCCCATCCCCTCCCCTTCCCCGGAGACTTGGGAAGCTGCGTTGCTCAGCTCGCACCCGGACGACCAACGTCGTCTAGTTGAGCGGGCCAAGGTAGCGGCGGCCAGCACTGGAGCCCTGGAGTAGGGGCCCCACCCATCTTCGGATATTTCGATATTTAAATAAAAGTTTACATCATCATTATTGTCCCTTCTTTGTCTCTTTAGGGTGCCCAGCCTCCAGCACGCACTCCTTGGCTACCGTAGTACCTTGGCTGCACTTATGCGCTCCTCAAAACTCCCGAGGTGCCGAAATGTTGTCGAAGGTATAGTCGGTGACTGATTAAGAGTGATGTCGAAGCTCCTCCCACCTCTTTCCACTTGAGCAGAGCGAACGATTGAGAGGAGGTGACCACCCCTTCAGCGTTCGCTCTGCTAAAGTGGAGAGAGGTGGGAGGAGCTTCTATTTTACTCTTCACCTGTCATCTACTATTGAAAGCTCGCGCTGGAGGTGGGAACACAAAAATACCTAAATTCACCGGATCCTGGGAAAGTAGGGCCATTGCCTTCCTTGCCTGCTAACATATAGACGACGAAACTTCGCAAGGCGATTGGCTGATCAGTCTCAGTTGTCATGGGAACATCCATTTCGGTCCATTCAAATCTTCGAAGCCTTGAAAGGGTCCCTCTGAACCAGTCGCTCCAAGACCGCTATGGAGCACCATTGTAGTGAAGGCGTTCCTCGCCAAAATAGGCGTCTTGGGCACTGTGCATGTAGTCCACTGAAGAATCATGCTCATTTCTACGGATCTCTTACAAATAAATTGTTGACTGGCGTATTTAACGACAGGAAAATTATGTTTGAATGTCGTCAAGCACCGACGCCGCATGTGGTGTTGGAGCGAAGATGTGCCTATGTTTCCTCGATGTGCGGATAAAAAAACCTCAATATTCCAGAAATGTCTTTATAAACCAACCTGTCACGGGGAATTTGGTTCGCCTCGCCAAGGATAGAGAGGTCGAGGAGAACCATGAACCAAAATTAGGACCATACAGGGAGCTTGGCGCTACTTTCCCAGTATCCAGTCACTTTAAAAAAAACCTTACGGCCGCCATTATCCTATCAGTGAGTATATAGGTATTGCCAGTGAGAGCTTAAGAACCCAGGAGATGCTTCACCTTGAGAGCGAGCTTTCTACATCTCCTAACACTCCGCCGCACAAGCAGTCGAAGCACGGCAGAAATCCACGAGCACGTGCTGGAGGCGGTGCATCTACCGGCTTCCTAAATTTCTCACTGACTATCGTACGAAACATTCATCGGCATTTGGTTCCAACTACTTAGCGTTACAGGAAACACAAGAAAAAAAATCTAACCTGCGCAACATGAGGCCACTTCCTTCGGTTTGTGCCACCAATGGTCATCACATCCACGTGCCTGGACTAGGAACGCTCAAAGCACGTGCCGCGTTGCGGACGTTGCTTGAGTTCGGCCGTTTCCGTCGCCAGGCGTATTGACCACAAACGCGAGCCCGAACATTCGCCGACGTATTGACTGGTTCCGGGTAGTACCGAGCGCAAAACGACCAATGACGCTCGCTCACGTCCATTCCCGTAGAACACTGTCTTCGTAGCCTCATTCCGCCATGACGCGCCCGGCGCTATATGAGTTTTACACAGTTATTCTGTGTCCCGCTACGCTTGAACCTTATTCTAGCCTTTCCTATTTACTTTTTGGTCTTATGTTTAGAATCTTCGACGACCTAAAACAAAACGTCGTCTCCCCTTCTCTTCCACTACGCTCTCCTCGGTTTGATTCCCTCTGATATGTTTTACTTGGTGCTGTTTCTTTTTTCCTTCGTCCTTCGTCTTCCATCTTATCTATACGGAAAGTATTTTTGTACATATTATATTTTAGAACTTTCAAGACTTAGACGGATTACCTCCGAACCTCCTCACGGGTTGGCGATTAAGTGGAAATTCTCGTCAAGCTAGATTCCAAGTGCCTTTGTTGTACGCAAAACTGATCCTCGGCGTGAGGCCTCGAGGAGAACTACGAACAAAGCCTTAATTGAGTCTTCGCTTTGCGTTCTTTGTATCACTTTATCTGTATTCTCTCTTAGAAGTTTGTGGTTTTTCTTCCTCTCGAAGGTTTCGTTCTTTGTTCGTTACACATCCCTCAAATGTTTTTTTTTTTTTTTGTCCTGTCTCGGAGTTGAACCTTCATTACCGGTGAAGTTCTAGAGTCTTCTAAAGGCCATCACATCAGATTAAATATCAAGAAAAGCGCGAAAGTGCGCTAACACAATCAATCAACTTCCAAGCCTTCTCCACAAAAGTTTGCAAAAATTAAAAAGTAATGACGAACAAAGCCCCCCCCCCCCCACACACACACACACACACTCCTTTTTAACTTAGCCTTAAGTTACATTCAGATACATTGCGGGAGGGTGGAATCAAATATAGGCGTACACACCCCAAGCTTTCTGCTTAAACTTATTTCAATATAAAGTAAGTTATAAAACTTAGGACATCTTAGAAACGGATACAAAAATTATAATATTAAAGAACTTATTTCTCGGGGGTTCCAAAGGCGTCTAAGAGCGAGAACATGTCGGGGAGAGAAAGTCATTCTTCCGCGTCACACCTGGTTAACATAATGGAAACTTTTTTTTGTGTGTGCAATATCTTTTTGTTTCTTTTGTTTCACCTTATTGTTGTAGGTCGTCGCGAAGACTCAGTGTAAAACGTCCCGAGTTGACGCCTTTCTTCTTGGCTATAGTTTTGGCCTGGCTTCCTCGCTTCCACATCGCTCCTTAAAAAGGGATAAAATCAGCGCTAGGGAATATTCGCGATGGCGGGACAGATTAGTGAATACGCACGGCTGAACCGTGTTAATGGAGTGGTAGCTTGCGCCACCTTGCCGATCTCTCTTTTTTCTTTTTTTAGAAATTTAGCAGCCAACTAATACTCGAAGCATCGAGCCTGAGTGTAAGTGCACTTTTCAACGATGTGGTCGCCACCGCCGCGGATTTAGCACGGGCTACTCCAGAGAGGCCGTTACGGAAGGCCGCAAGTTCTTGGGTAACGTGATACCAGGACTTCGCGCCGCGACACTCTGTCACGCGACATAAAGTCACGTCGACCGACGTCGCGGTGCCAACTTGTCGTGTCATGGTACGTCAAATGATGTATCTATTGTCAGGCTCTTGGTGAATAGATGAGTTTAATGCAATGAAGAGAGATTGACTATGATGGAGTCGCCAGTACAGTCGTTGGAGCTACAGTGTCCTAGAGGATGCAGTGGCAAGAGCGGCGCCCGCTTACAATGGGCCTCGTGAAGACGGTTGACGTAGATGGCCGCGAGGGGAGAACGTGGCGCTGGAGTTCCGGGCCCTAGAAGAATCGGTGGCACCTGGCACATGTGCGATGAGCGAAGAAGAAGGCGAGGCTGAGATGGTACGCTTCTCCCGAAGGTAGCACCGTAGCACTTTTTTTTGTGGTGCAGTGATGGGGAGTCGTCACCGTTCCGTTGCCGTCTCGGTCATGAATGCAAGTAAAAAGACGGACACCTACCGCTTCGCGCTGGGATGCAAGTCTGGCTACCCGGACAACAAGGGCAGCCGGAGCACCAGCGATCGTGAGCCGTCGCTGTTTCGTGTGTCAAAGGAGCAGGCGCAGACTACAGTGGGAACAAAATCTTAAACGAGAAGATAAACGGCTCGCCGAGACATCAGCGGTGTGCGAGAAACATTTTGAACCGCGCTTTATCCTTCGGGACTATGTGCACATCGTCAATGGAGAAGACGTTAGGATTCTATGCCGCCATATAGTTTGAGTATTTTGTAGTATTTTTGCGTAGTATGTTGCTGGGTGTCTCACATGTGCTTGCTGTGTATGTCGATGAAGTGTATTACCACTTTTGAAAGGTCATAAACAAATGTGTTGAGAATATTGTTTTTTTTATATTTGGGGCTGTTGAAGTTTGTGTTCATATTGCATTTTAATGCTTCATGTGCTCCCAATCGAGGTATGTTTCTTTCATAGACTGCCTTCTACAAAACCACAAAAGACAATTTGCTATATTCTTTCGCAGCTATTAAGCGTGCATCCCAAATGATAGCGTTGCTGAACGATCTGTCAGTACTGGGAAGGGGGGAGTCAATATTAATCAAATATTCGCCCTTAAAACACGCGAACATTCCCAGTGAAGGGTAGCACACACTTTAGAGGAATTAGTCCAAAGGAATACCTACAATCTTACACATTAGCAATTGTTCTGCGTCGCGAAAAGCTCCAGTTGAACCACAGTAATACACGCCGAACAAGCCAACGACGAGGCTGACGGTTGCGTGTTCGGCACTAAAGCCCCTCTATCCTGGGAAAAGTGGCACCATTCATTGTTGTAGAAATGCTCGAGGCACGTGACGCACGCCACTTCTGGGAAATTCATGGCGTCTGAAGTCTAGCTCAGTGCTGCGCTGTGCCGCCATGATCTTCCCAAGGACAGCACGTTGCACGTGCTTCGTGCATCGACGAGCCTTGCGCTACATTTGAAACATGAAGGGGTTTTATAGGGCACTAGAGTTCCTGTATAGACCTTTCCAAAAACGAGCTTGTGGCCGGTGCCATTGTGAGCGTTCGTGCGTATGGCGCGTGCTTCGCTCGCTTTCCGAAGCGACTAACACGCAAGTGCTGGGCTGTGAAGATCGCACGCTGGACTGTGATTTTGTAAACATTGGAAAGGTCTATAGGCTCCCTACGGGAGCCAGAGTTGCGCGTTTGATTCCACGTGCCGCGTGCCGCCGTCGCCGCTATTCGCCGAGATCCGATCACGTGAGGAGCTGTATCAAGTGTCGTGCAGCAAAGTAGACGTTGCACGCGCCCCGGCGTACGTTCCCCGGCTTTTGAGCGCGCCGCTGCTATTCGCCGAATTCAGTCACGTGAGGAGCTGAATCCACATGCCATGCATGAACGCGCAACTCTGGCTCCCGTAGGGAGCCTATACAGGAACTCTATAGGGCACAGCACAGCAGCGCCACGGTGTTGTCTACGTGAAAAAGTTTCATGGGGCGGCCGCCGCTCTTGCCATTACAACTCTCTAAAACACTGTAGTTAAAGCAATCGTCCGAGCACACCTCGAGCGTTTCCACTGGTGCCCGAGATGCGCGGGCCTTTTTGGTTGAGCCTCACTTCTTTCTTCCTAACAGCTATCTCCCCGTTGAAAAAGGGCCGGTCCGCCGGCCATGCAGCTATAGGGAATTTGGCGGTGGTGGCGTTTCAGTCGGGCGACGTGAACGACATTTAGTAAGTTTAAAGCGGTTGTCCCTGGGCGGAATGACGGGAGTCACTTCATAGTTCGTTGGGGACAGCTGGCGAGAGATGCGAAAGGGGCCTCTGAATTTGTTTTAGAATTTTTCGCATTTTTCGGGCTTGCGAGGGGGTGTCCAAACGAGAGCCTCATAACCAATGTTGTAGGTAACTGGAGTATGGTGCTCGGCGTGACGAATAGTTTGTTGCTGTTGTGATTCTAATGTTCGAATGCGGGAAAGTTGCCGATCTTCTTCCGCGCGGTAGAGGATGGCTTGTGTGTAAAAATTCAGAGAAGAGTCGTCTTTGTATGGCAAGAAGGGTGTCGATTGTAGACAACGGCTAGCGTGCATACAAGAGGTGATACGGATAGTAACCGGTGGTGGCTTGACGGCTGGTTTGTAGGCGTGTGTAACGTATGGTTAAATTTAATCCCAGTTGTCTTTATCCTCTATGATATACATGGAGATCATGTCGGCCAGAGTGTGGTTGAACCGCTCCACCAAGCCATTTGTTTGCGGATGATATGCAGTGGTGACGTTATGAATTCTGTTTGCAAGGTGGCAAACTTTTTTGAAGAAGGCTTGCTACAAATGGCGTGCCGCGGTCCGTGATGATAGATTGGGGGGCGCCATGTGGGAGAAGGACGGAATGAAGAAAAACATGGGCTGCATGAAGAGCTGTAACGGCGGAGACCGCTTGCGTTTCGGCATACCGGGTTAGGTAGTCGATAGCTACAATTATCCATCGACTCTTTTTTTGTGACTGGGGGAACGGATCCAGGAAGTCGAGTCCTAGGCGCTGAAATGGGTGGCTTGGTGGAGAAAGTGGCCGGAGTGGTTCAGGAGGTGCAGTTGTTGGTCGTTTCCTTGCCTGACAAAATGGCATGCGCGCACATATTTATTAATAGTACGGTGCATGCCTAATTCAGAAAATTTTTTCACGGATTCTGAAATAAGTTTTAGAGAATCCAAGGTGTCGGGCTGTGGGGTCGTCGTGATTTGCCGCTATTATTTTATTTTGTAGGTGTCTTGGAATCACAAGGAGCCATGGTCGTCCTTGGGGCTCGTAGTTCCGTCTATGAAAAATGTCATTACGAAGAGTGAATAGACGGGCGCGTTGTTTGGTGCGTTGAGGGCACGATGTTGGTTGACCTTGCAAATAATAAATCAGTGCTTCCCGAGAGTCATCTGAGCGTTGCGCTGTAGCCATATCGATGTTGTCTAGAGTTGCTGTGTCTGAGAGTTGAGCTGTAGCCATATCGATGCTGTCTAGAGTTGCTGTGTCATCTGGCCCTTGTGCGTGAGGAGGAAGGTGCGCGTCGTTTGGAAGCGGACATCGAGATAAGCTGTCGGCGTCGAGGTACCGCATCCCTGATTTGTAGACGACCGTGAAGATGTAGTCCTGGAGCTTTAATGACCAGCGGCCGAGACGTCCCCATAGGTCTTTCAAACTAGCCAACCAACAAAGGGCGTCAGTTACAATACGAAATGAAGAGCCATATAAGTAAGGGCGAAACTTGGATACAGCCCATATGACGCCTAAGCATTCTTTCTCGGTGGTAGAAAAGTTGCGTTCAGCCTTGGTACTGGCGTATGCAATGACGCGCTGCTGGCCATTATGAGCTTGGGCGAGAACAGCGCCTATTCCATGGCCACTGGCGTCAGTTCGGATTTCGGTGTCTTAACCTTCGGCGAAGTGGCCAAGAACGGGAACCGAGGTTAAGACCGTCTTGAGGTGTTCAAAGGAGGTTTGTTGGTTTGGACCCCAAGTAAAAGCGATGCCATTCCGTAGCAGGTGATTGAGAGGCTCAGCAATATCGGAAAAGCCCGAAATAAATTTTCGGAAGTAGGTAGGTGCATAAACCCAGGAATGTCCGTAAGTGCTTGATGTTTTGTGGGGCAGGGAATTGCGATACCACCCGGAGTTTGTATGGGTCCGGTGGTATACCCTCTGCGGTGACCAAGTGGCCGAGGACTTTGACTTTCTGGGCATCGAAAATACATTTCTTGGAGTTTAATAGCAAGTCAGCGGTATGCATGCAGTCAAAGACTCTACGAAGCCGAGATAAGTGTTTGTCAAAGGTAGAAGAGAAGAAAACAATATCGTCGAGGTAACAAAGGCAAATGTTCCAGGTAAGGCCTCGGAGGAGGGCGTCCATCATGCGCTCAAATGTCGCAGGCGCGTTGCAGAGGCCGAACGGCATGACGTTGAAGTGGTAAAGGCCATCAGGTGTTATAAACGCTGTTTTAGGCCTGTCAGCAGACGCAAGGGGAACTTGCCTATACCCGCTTCGAAGGTCCATGGATGAAAAGTAGGACAACCCTTGTAGCGTGTCGAGGGTATCATCTGTTCGGGGCAGTGGTTAGACGTCTTTTTGTGTCACTTTGTTGAGGCGGCGATAGCCCAAACAGAAGCGCCAAGTGCCGGCTTTCTTTTTGACAAGTACCACCAGGGAGGACCAGGGACTAGATGAAGGTTCAATCTCTCTTTTTTCTCGAGGGTATCATCTGTGCGGGGCAGTGGGTAGACGTCTTTTTGTGTGACTTTGGTGAGGCGGCGATAGCCCACACAGAAGCGCCAAGTGCCGTCTTTCTTTTTGACAAGCACCACCAGGGAGGACCAGGGACTAGATGAAGGTTCAATCTCTCTTTTTTCTCGAGGGTATCATCTGTGCGGGGCAGTGGGTAAACGTCTTTTTGTGTGACTTTGTTGAGGCGGCGATAGCCCACACAGAAGCGCCAAGTGCCGTCTTTCTTTTTGACAAGCACCACCAGGGAGGACCAGGGACTAGATGAAGGTTCAATCTCTCTTTTTTCTCGAGGGTATCATCTGTGCGGGGCAGTGGGTAGACGTCTTTTTGTGTGACTTTGTTGAGGCGGCGATAGCCCACACAGAAGCGCCAAGTGCCGTCTTTCTTTTTGACAAGCACCACCAGGGAGGACCAGGGACTAGATGAAGGTTCAATCTCTTTTTTTTCTCGAGGGTATCATCTGTGCGGGGCAGTGGGTAGACGTCTTTTTGTGTCACTTTGTTGAGGCGGCGATAGCCCACACAGAAGCGCCAAGTGCCGTCTTTCTTTTTGACAATCACCACCAGGGAGGACCAGGGACTAGATGAAGGTTCAATCTCTCTTTTTTCTCGAGGGTATCATCTGTGCGGGGCAGTGGGTAGACGTCTTTTTGTGTCACTTTGTTGAGGCGGCGATAGCCCACACAGAAGCGCCAAGTGCCGTCTTTCTTTTTGACAAGCACTACCAGGGAGGACCAGGGACTAGATGAAGGTTCAATCTCTCTTTTTTCTCGAGGGTATCAACTGTGCGGGGCAGTGGGTATACGTCTTTTTGTGTGACTTTGTTGAGGCGGCGATAGCCCACACAGAAGCGCCAAGTGCCGTCTTTCTTTTTGACAAGCACCACCAGGGAGGACCAGGGACTAGATGAAGGTTCAATCTCTCTTTTTTCTCGAGGGTATCATCTGTGCGGGGCAGTGGGTAGACGTCTTTTTGTGTCACTTTGTTGAGGCGGCGATAGCCCACACAGAAGCGCCAAGTGCCGTCTTTCTTTTTGACAATCACCACCAGGGAGGACCAGGGACTAGATGAAGGTTCAATCTCTCTTTTTTCTCGAGGGTATCATCTGTGCGGGGCAGTGGGTAGACGTCTTTTTGTGTCACTTTGTTGAGGCGGCGATAGCCCACACAGAAGCGCCAAGTGCCGTCTTTCTTTTTGACAAGCACCACCAGGGAGGACCAGGGACTAGATGAAGGTTCAATCTCTCTTTTTTCTCGAGGGTATCAACTGTGCGGGGCAGTGGGTAGACGTCTTTTTGTGTGACTTTGTTGAGGCAGCGATAGCCCACACAGAAGCGCCAAGTGCCGTCTTTCTTTTTGACAAGCACCACCAGGGAGGACCAGGGACTAGATAAAGGTTCAATCTCTCTTTTTTCTCGAGGGTATCATCTGTGCGGGGCAGTGGGTAGACGTCTTTTTGTGTGACTTTGTTGAGGCGGCGATAGCCCACACAGAAGCGCCAAGTGCCGTCTTTCTTTTTGACAAGCACCACCAGGGAGGACCAGGGACTAGATGAAGGTTCAATCTCTCTTTTTTCTCGAGGGTATCATCTGTGCGGGGCAGTGGGTAGACGTCTTTTTGTGTCACTTTGTTGAGGCGGCGATAGCCCACACAGAAGCGCCAAGTGCCGTCTTTCTTTTTGACAAGCACCACCAGGGAGGACCAGGGACTAGATGAAGGTTCAATCTCTCTTTTTTCTCGAGGGTATCATCTGTGCGGGGCAGTGGGTAGACGTCTTTTTGTGTGACTTTTTTGAGGCGGCGATAGCCCACACAGAAGCGCCAAGTGCCGTCTTTCTTTTTGGCAAGCACCACCAGGGAGGACCAGGGACTAGATGAAGGTTCAATCTCTCTTTTTTCTCGAGGGTATCATCTGTGCGGGGCAGTGGGTAGACGTCTTTTTGTGTGACTTTGTTGAGGCGGCGATAGCCCACATAGAAGCGCCAAGTGTCGTCTTTCTTTTTGACAAGCCCCACCAGGGAGGACCAGGGACTAGATGAAGGTTCAATCCCTCTTTTTTCTAGCATGTCGGTGATGTGATCTTGAATCACTTTATGTTCTGGAGCAGATACTCTGTATGGTCTGCTTCAGAGTTGAGGGGAGTCGCCAGTACCAATGTGATGCTCGACATGCGTGGTACGGGTTAACAGGTGGCCCCCGAAATCGAAAACATCTCTGTATGAAGTTAGAAGGGAGCGCATCTGGTGACGCTTGGCTTCGACGAGTGTTGAAGCCACCATCTCCTCTACTGCCTCGCTGGAATTATTTTCAGTCAATGGTTTGGTATTGGGGATCGCGGGGGCAAGTGCAGCAAAGTCGTCTTCAAAATGCACCTGAAGAGTGGCGACGCGGCTACCTCGGGGAAGGACCGTCAAAACTGTTGGTCATGGCACACGATAAGTATCTGACGACACGTGAGCAGCGTCAAATCAGCGCTTAGTTACATGTGAGAACTGGCCTTAAAAGGTAACTACAAAGAAAAAAATGTTTTTTTAAACAGCCTAATTGGGACAAGCTGGTCACAAAACAAATCTTCCGCGAAAAAACAAACTTTTTCTAGCAATACTTACACCACAGGACGTAATTTAGTCGGAGTCACAACTTCTACACATTTGAAACTCCCGCTCTTTCGACGCGCGCGGAATGGCTGTTATACGTCACTCCGTGACGTATAGCAGCCACTACATCATGTATAATACCAACTTTGTGGCGCGCGATTTAAAACGGACTAGATCGCCGCAAACTAAAATCAGTCTCGCGCAATAAATATTCCTGTGAAAAAAATTTGTTTTTCTCGGAAAAATTGTTTTGTGACATGCTTGTCCCAATTAGGCTGTTTAAAAATACACTTCTTTTTCTTTGCAGTTACCCTTTATCCTTCCCCCTGGTGGCCGAGGCGCGCAACGCACGTGCACCATACTTCCTTCCATCCTACAAGCAGACATTTACGTAACGCGTTACTAGTAACGAGTTACTTCTACCTAGTTCCTTTTTTTCGATAACGACTAACGTATTTAGTTACTTTTTAGCACAAGAACGAGTGACGTACCTAGTTATATTTAAAGCCAAGTAACGAGTAACGTATTTAGTTACTTTTTAGTACAGGAACGAGTGCCGTACCTAGTTACATTTAAGGCCAAGTAACGAGTAACGATATTTCGTTACTTTTGATGAGTAACGTGTACTACACCGTTTATACAGCCCCGTTTTAGTTCTACCCTGAGTATGCGTATATTGCGACGAAGGCATATGGGCAACCCGAAAAAACACTAATCAGTGTGACAGTATAGCGACGTTAATCGCTGGACACGTCAGTTGAACTCTACAGCAGGAAATGTCCTTCACCCAGCGAACACAATATTGTATGTTGGCTGAACCTTTCTAAAATAGTGTAGAGACCGAATGTAAACACGGAGGTTGCCAACACGGGAAGACACAAAACCCATTGTCAACTTGGAACTTTAGAAGCAGAGGGAACAGAAGAAAAAGGAAGATCCCTGATTCATCAGCTCTTCCTGAAGCACAACACAGCCGTTCTTTGGAGCGCGTCAGCAGAACGACTCTTCAGCGTCGCCAGAGTTTTATTCTCAAGCAAACGGGGAAACATAACTGATGAAAACTTTGAGAGGCAACTCACTAGTCATTGCTCAGCTGCAACGACTACTGAAAAGAAGACAATAAGCCATGAAACAAGAGCATTTGTGTATTTGGCCGTCGAAGTAACGAGAAACCTAAATCGTTACTTTGGAGGTAATGCATTGTGTTCCTTTTGAGAATCGGCAACGAGTAACGTATTTAGTTGTTTTAGAGTCAGTAACGAGTAACAGTATTTAGTTACTTTTTCGGGTAACGTGTACATGTCTGCCTACGAGGGAGGTGAAGTGCTCTAACTTCGCGCCACCTCCGATTGGGGGCAGGCCCGCTGGCGCAAAGATGCACTCAAAATGAGGGTGCTCAAAGGATTTAGCAATAGAACTATCGAACAGGTCTAGGAAACGGGTCTTTTACACCTAGAACATTTTCTTAGTGTGTGACGTGTGTAGAAGTTCTCCCGTAGCTTGGAGAACAACAAAGACTACTATGCGAGGACGTAAGTTTGCGAGGTGTCAGCGGCGGCGTCAGAGCAAGGGGTGATTTTGGGAAGTGTGGGGGGGGGGGGCACTTTCTTTTTATACTCTGCTTTACTTTAGGTGCGACCGTAGCAGAAGATGTAAGCACGAATTCCTGGCTTTTAGCGTCCCCGGCGATCAGCGCGTTCTTGCAGCGCAAGTTTCGTCGAGGGCACCACAAAACGTGAAGCAAACTATAGCAAACAGTTTTGGGAAGTGGAGGAAAATTACCCCCTCCCGTCGCCCCCTTCTTCTTCTTCAATATGTGTTAAAAATATTAAATGGAGATGTTGGTCATTCTAAGGCGTGACCGGCTACTCCATTACCATTGAAGAAAATATTTCCGACATAGAAATTAACACTTCAAACATATAGATGCAGCTATACACCTCAATGTCTCTCCCCCCCCCCCCTCCCTACCTTTCCCCTACCTATAACGGAACATAATAAAAAACCGTCTAAAGCTGAAGTCACACCGCCCACGGACCCCACAACACTCAGCCCGAAGACACCGCCCAAACATCTTTCGCTCCGTACACGACGGCCCCGCCACTCTACCTATGCTCCGGAAGCATAACTCCGCTAGGGCGACGAGACTGGACCGTCGTGCAGAGAGTCAGTATGTCCCAAGCGTCACCCGCGTGCCGCGCCCCGTACGATAGGTACGGGGTGCGACTCCAACTTCACACTGACAATGATCCTTGAATAATAACACGCACTGGTTCTACACACCAACACGTGCACAGATACATAGACACATACGATGAAAACACTTAATGAACAGCACTTATGTTCTTGGTATGAAGTGTCATTTAGAGTCTTACTAACTGTCCCCAGATTGTTCACACATACACACACATTGCTATATTCACTTATTTTACAACAAGGTTCCATACTATCCACTAAAAAGCTAGTATTTTGCGATGATATCGCTGTCTTCCAGAAACCTTTTTTCTTGCTGGAGAGCCTGTTTCTGCATGGTTTGATTGGGCCATGGCCCTAGTAATTTACTTACGGTGAAAGGCCTTTTATCCAGGATATCAAGCCGTACTTTTAGTTGGGACCGATTGCGATTGAAGCGAGGACAGTTAAAAAAAATGTGTTCAATAGTTTCAACATCCTGACCGCAAGAACATTTTGGGTCCTCAATTTCATTAATTTTGTAGCGAAATTCTCTCGTGAAAGCCACATTCAGTCGCAGGCGGTGAAGCATTGTTTCAAATTTTCTCGGTATATCGCTTGGGATATAAAATCGTAATTCTGGATCCACCACGAAGCGAGTAGACTGCCGTCCTGCCTCATTAAACCAAATGTCGACTGCCATTTCTTTGGAGTGGTGTGCAATTAAATACTTTATGTCGGTTTTGGACAAAGGAATTCCTCGAGTTCTTTCTAAAGTATGTGCACTTGCTGCTAGTTTGTCTGCCTCCATGTTTCCTGCGATTCCGCTTTCTAAAGTATGTGCACTTGCTGCTAGTTTGTCTGCCTCCATGTTTCCTGCGATTCCGCTATGTCCGGGAATCCACTGCAGCTTTAATGAATGACCATTACTTATGGCCCGATCGATCATATCAGCTAGCTGGTGGACCAATGCATATGCCGGACTTCAGAATTTATCGACGAAAGAGCACCGAGGGCTGCTTTGGAGTCCGTGCAGATAACCCACTGGTTGCGAGGTTCTACGTCCTTTATATACTCCACTGACGCAAAAATTGCATAAAGTTCTGCAGCAGTAGAGGACGTTCTGTGGGACAAACGAATACATTTCTTCAGTGTCATTGATGGAATTACGAAAGCTGAGGTTGAGCCATCATTTGTCGTAGAGCCATCTGTGTATACATGAATGCGGTCTCTGTAGTAATCATGCAAGTATGACAGCGCCGACTGAGTAATCACAAAATAAGATGTGCTCGGGCTTTTCTTAAGGTTGGGTAGTTCCGTGTTAATATCTGCGACGCGAAACATCCAGAGTGGTCGATCTATAGTCGGAACCCACGGTATGTAATCCGGCATGACGACGCTCGACGATATCAGTGTCGAGGGAATATGTGAGCCCGTTCTAGTTATCAAATTCTCCGCAAGTGGGTGACAATTCTGTATGGACAAGCGTAGGAAATGACGTAATGTCTCACGTTCGCGTAAAGTTGGAATAAGTAGATGTCTTGTTTCTGCTAAAACCAGTGTTCCGCGAGTTGGACGCGGGACGCCCAAACAGATCCGAAGACTACGGGCGATCATGTAATGCAGTCTGTTTTCTTGTGTTGCAGATAATCCATGGAGTGCTGGGAGTGAATATGTAACAATTTGCCGAACCAGTGCAGAATGCAGCATTATCATGGATTTCGTTGATTATTTTGTTCACTTTTGCCTCCAGCATATCGATCTGTTTTACCCAAGTGAGGCTTTGATCTAAAATCCCTCTAAGAAAGCGATGATGCGAGACGCGTTCTAAAGTTTGACCCTGTATTTTTAGCTCGAATCCACGATGGTGCTTCCTCGTGAACGGAAGCATTACTGATTTTGAAGGCGCAATATCCATACCTCGTTCACTTAAGAACTCGTTTAAGAGGTTCAGTCCCGCTTGAAGCTGATCCTGTAAAGTTTTTGGACATGTGCCTGAGGCCCAGATGCAAATGTCATCTGCATATATCATCACATGGAGTGGTGAAGGAAGGCGACTTGGAAGCAAAGCCATGACCGTATTAAATAAAGTAGGGCTTAGTACACTCCCTTGAGGTACGCTGTGTCGGAGATTTTGACTCGTGCTATCTCCATCTGCAGTATTTACAAACATTGTCCGTTTTGAAAGGAATTTTTTTATCCACCGTACGACTCGTCCTCGAATTCCAAGTTGTATAAGACTATATAGAATGTGGATTTGACTCACTGTATCGTATGCGCGCTTGATATCTTAGAATACAGCTATTGTGATTTTTCCGAGCGTATGTTCATGTTCTATGTACGTTACTAAATCTAAAACGCAATCCATCGTGCAGCGTTTGGGACGAAACCCTGCTAGTTCTTCCGGTAACACTTCACTTGTTTCTAGCCACCATTGTAGTCGTTGATTAATTAGCTTTTCGGAAAGCTAATCTAAGCAGCTTGTAAGGCTGACAGGTCGAAAGGAGGCTAGGTCCATGGGTGTTTTTCCCGCCTTCAAAAGCGGTATGACCTTAGCGACTTTCCATTGGTCTGGTATTTCTTCCTTGACCCAGAGAGAGTTGAACGCGCTCAAAACAAAGTTCAGTGCACGTGGACCGATGTTGGTCAATTCATCCCATGTGATCAGGTCTGGGCTAGGTGACCTACCCCGACGTGTCACTCTCAGTGCGTTTTGAAGTTCCATCATTGTGAAAACACAATCTAGCTCCGAATGACAGGATGTAAACTCGTTATCAATTGTTTGTTTGGCATTGACACACGAGGCAAAGTATTTAAGTGTGAGAGATGCCGTGCTTGGTCAAACCAATAATTTGCAAAGCTCGTCTGCTATTGTTAGTTCTGATACGCCTCTGGATAGGGCCATTGCTCGCAGCGGGAACCTTTGAATAGTCGGCTCTTGGAGAGCTCTAGTAATATTCCACATCCTCATGAGGTCACTTACAGCCGATAGCTTAGCACAAAGCTGTCGCCATCAATGTTTGGCGAGTTGCCTAAGTTTACGTTGTCGTTGTAAGGCCGTGAACACGCTGAGCCTCCTTATAGTCCTCTATCCATCCTGAGCGGCGGTATCTTCGTTCGGCTCTGCGTCGTATTGCTCTAAGTTTTTCATACGAAGCATCAACACCTCTATAATCGGATGGAATGGATACCCATCTTGTTGCTTGGTCAAAATTTTTTCTCACAATCGAAGTGAAATCGTCCAACGTATCAACGTTTTTACAGTTTAGCGTATTTAAAGATCAAAACATACGCCAATTTGTAATTTTAACTTTGCGTTGTCCATTGCGCGGTCTCGCTACCTTTCTGTGCTGGACGAGTATGGGCAAATGGTCGCTTCCATGGGTTTCTCTATCAACATGACATGATAAATCCGGAAAAATGTCTTGAGAACACATTGGCAAATCAAGAACACTTGGATATGTACATCCACGAAGAAATGTCTGAGAGCCATCATTTAGCACGCATAGGCCAAATTTCTCTAGTACATTGGCAATCAGCTTCCCTCTCCTATCATTTTGTGCGCTTCCCCACAATGTATGGTGCGAGTTAAAATCCCCACATAAAATGTAGGGATCACTAAATTTTGAGAATATTGATGTGAGATCTTCCTCCGTCACTGATGTTACTGGCTCTATATATATACGCAGTATATAATAATTGCGGTCGTACCAAACGTGACCTTGCACGCGACGTATTCTGGCGCTTCAGATAATGATGAGCACACAATAACTGATGGTATGCCTTTCCTCACACAGAGCATTGCTCGACTGGGACCATCCCGACGGGACGAGCAATACGTGAGGTAGCCAGCTATCTTAGTTTTTGCATCTGTATGAGCTTCAGATATTGCCAGAACAGGGAACTGGTATTGCGCAACGAGCTTCCTGAAGTCTCCTATTTTGGTTCGGAGGGAATTCACATTCCATTAGAATATAGTCGTTTCACTGTACACACTACTCATTACATTTCAGGGACCCTTGTCCCCAGAATAAGGGGTTCTATATTAAGGATCGCCTTTACCTCTGAGATGTTGACGGCGTCTGCTAACGATCTAATGATCGCTTTCACTGCCAAAAACAGTAGCCGCATGAGAAATTGTTGATCAATTGCTTGGTTGTTTGCGTTGACCTGGGAATCTGCACGGTATGTAGCAGACGGCGTCTCCATTGAGGGTGTCGTTTGTGATGCAGTGAGTCGTGGAGCCCTTCGGGCACCAGACGCGGTCGGCATTGGAGGTCCTGACTCGCGCTTTTCGGATTGAGTAAGCGGCGCTGACGTCATGGAACCATTTTCTTTTTTTGAAACGGTGTTTCCCTTACTTGGTTGTCGACGTAGCACGTCTGAATACGTAGGCTTGGATGTCGACGATTTTGTGTCGTTTGGAGTTTCAGGTATTCGCACCATCTCTGGATTTGATGGTGGAGATCGTCGGGTAGGCGTTTTGCCATTTATGATTTCTGTTTTTCTTACAACTGCTGCGGCTTTTTTACTGGAGCAGCCGGAAAACGTTGCCGCGTGGCCTTGACCGCAGTTGGCGCATTTAGGTTCAGCTCGTGAGCTGCACTCTTGATGGTGATGTGGACCTGCACATATTTTGCAACGGCGGGCACCGCGGCAGTTCTTGGCAATATGTCCAAATCGTTGACATTGGTAGCACTGAAGGGGAGAACCGAAGTACTCTTCCACTGGGTGGCTGGTGAACCCCAAGTATACACTGGGGGGCATCGGGCGGTCCTGAGTGAAGCGAAGTATGACGCTATCTTTGGGACGGGCCACTGAAGTGCCATCTTCTTGCCTTTGGTATGCAACCTGTCTTTGGACAGTTAGTACACCACTGTCTTTTAAGTACTCCAATAGATCACTGTCGGAGCATTGAAGAGGAACTCCTTTGATTTTGCCCATGTTTTCGGAGTAGGACCTTGGAGTGGTTGCCCTGACCTCGATTCCCGCGAGGGATCTGTGTGAGAGTATTTTCTCCTGTGCTATTCCCAATACCTCTCGTGCCAGGACATTCGGGTTCACCTTCCAGAAGGAAGTCTCCTGGGACGTCGGATGAAAGAGTATTGGGATACCTGCTGGTCGGTTTTTCTTGTAAGAGACGATGGTGAAACTCGCGTCATCGTCGTTATCATCCATGCTTTCCTGTAGCGAGTAGGTCGATGTCGCCGCTTCCGATGGAGGATCTGACCTCTGCGGGTCGAGTCTGCGTGCGCCTTCAACGCGCTGCCGTTCGATGGGAATGACGGCTTCCGCCTGTACATGTGAGTGGGTAGTTGGGTGCGTCGATGCCAGCTCTTGGGAGGGTGGATTCTCATTTGGCGAAGGTGATTTACCTTGTTCCTGGGAGGGTGGTACTTGTTCCATGGTGGCGGGTGGCTTCATCGATGGAATGGCATCGGGTTGCGACGGCAATGGCAATTCGCTGGCTGTCGACGCCCGTTTCTTGGTGTTCAGACTCGCCGGCGCAGATGCCAAGTTAAATATACAATGCTTGCGACTGGAATAACAATTGAGAATTATTTAAGATTGGCCAATTTGTGAAAAATAAGCTGAGAGCCACAAAACGAAGACAGGCTGTTCTGAGGCTTCTTCTTCTTTCTTCTGTCGCTCCCTCATCTCCCGAACATTTACGACGCCACCGGCAGGGGCTGACCCTGTACTGCTTTAGCTCGTGCAACAGATGTAGGAACCGAAGTTAAGACCTCCGACTCAATTTTTTTGTTTTATTTTAATCCACTGTAATCGTTGAATTTAAATTTAATGTCGCAGGTCTGGGGTCCTGCGGGCCTGCCCCTCATGATGTCAAGGCTACGTGATATCCAAATTTCTCTTGTCCGCGGACATAGTTCCGGAGGCTTTTCCGCCATGTGAACACACCGCACCATTAATCTTGGTATGTCTGCACACGCAACTAGAGTGCCATGTTTTTCCCTTTCTCCGTAAAACTCGAACATCGTTACGCTAATCACGCCCATGACCAGAGATAAAATGGCTCCTAATAATTTTCGTTGGAACAAAAACAAGAAGTGGTTGCGCTCTCAACACGCTTCCAGAACGGTCGGCTTCGCGCTTGTCCCGCCTGAGAGAATAATTGTTTCCTCGTGATCGATAGTGGCACTTGTCATTTGGAGCCTAATTGATTTTTTTAATTATGACTCTACTCTGACAAATAATAAAAAGAACATAAAGGCACAGAGCGCGTCATTAGTCAGGAAGTAATGAACAGAAATCGCGAGGCGGAGTCATCTATCACCAATTGTTTGACGAGCGTTGCCCAGTCGGAAACGAGCTAAACTCGACACACTTCGCTCGCTCTTTGTCTGTGGCATACCGGCGATGCCTGCACGAACAAACAACTCATTACTGACGAAGGAGTGCGAGAAAACCATTATGGCAATGTGATTACGACTGAGCGCGTTCAACTTATGCTTGATGCGCTATCTGCCACACTAAATGTATGTTTTGAGCCAGCCGATTGATCTAACGTATGCTCTAACTGTTTTTCTTCTTCTTCTGCTGTTTTGGGGAAAGTTTTATATTAGAGATTTAAATCGCCCAAAATCTAAGGCTCACGAACATAGGCAAGCTCTTTCATCTACAACGCCTGCGCAATGAACCTTTTTCGGACATGATTGGCGCTTTGTATCTGCAGATCAAAAACGTTTCTGATGGCCTTCTAAAAACATATTAGTCAGCTATTACGCCTGCACGGTTATTGAAAACAAAAGTGGACCCAAATTGCGGCGTGTCGCAATTAAAACGTTGGGCTGCCCTGAGCTCTCCAACCGACTTTTGATACCATCCAGCAAGCGCCACCAAAAATGGTGGACAGCGGCGTCTGCTACCACTATGCATGCGTATATGCAACCCTGGTCCAGCTTCATCTTGCAGTTCAACGGATTGTGGTTTACGGGGGTCAATGGTTTACGCTTGTGTCTTGAATTGTACTAAAAATATCAGTCTTCATCTTATTTCTATTAGTAAAGACGCATTAATTTCATTGGTGCACAATACACCATCTTCGTTATATTCGCAACTTTCAGCGATGGTGGTACCGCGGTGTGAGAATCGCGTTCCCTAGCTCCTGGATGATTGGCCTCATATTAAATGGGCTTGCCTACACCTTCATGGCGTGAAAAAATAACGTAAGGCTCTAGTACTGCTCGTATATAGCAAAACTAAAATTACTTACGCGCCGTGGACCCAGCATCGTAACGCTGTTCTACGACGATCATCCAGATGACAGCCATTTTGATAGGCACCAGTGCGCCCCCTATAGGTCGTGAAAGTTGCGAATATTTCTGTCGCGTGCCTGTTTTGTGTTTATGTAACGTTGCCGATTAGGAGTAAATCTATATATAAATAAAAGCAAATTATGGAAGAAATAAAAATGCCTAGGCTCCCATTTTTGTGAACAAAATATTCGTCTTCGTTGAGTTTGGTGATTAGGTTAGCCTTACAGATGCATCGCCCACTAAATTTGGCGGGGAAAAGACTGTCTATGACCTTACACCTGTCCCTTACACCTTTATGTAAAATCACCTTTCAGCCTGAAAAAAAATCACATATTAAGAAAATAACTACGTATCGTGTCTTTTGGACTCTGGCATTTCCTTGGGGGCGTTCGTCATTCAGTCCTTGATTCAACTATGTCATAAGGCGCTCTCTTGCGATTCTAAAAATCCAAGCTCATATCGAGAGCTTTCTGATATAAGCGCTTTGCGGCAGTTGTGCATGGGGGCTACCAAATCTGACCATCCGTTTTTATTTCCTCTTATTCCGTTCACGTCACATCGTCATTAGCACAACGGGACAGGTTATTGCCCTTTCAGACGCTACTATGTCCTTCTTATCCAGCATGGGCATTTGTGGGGGCTCGTCGATGCCCGCTCCAGTGACTCGGGCATCTCGGAGAGGCAAGAAAAGGTCAGCAATGGCGGCTGCCATCCGCGACGATCGTATTTTCAACACGGTGCCCAAGTGGGACAGAACAGGCTCATTCCCGATAACCTCTACCACAATCTTCATTTATTTCCTCTCTCTCTTTCTATTTCTTTCTTTCTCTCTGTTCCTTTCTTTCTTTCTCCCTTTCTTCCATTTTTTCTATTGTTTCCGATAGTCATAAATATACAGGCTTTATTGATAGTCGAAATGATGTAGTGGGTGACAGGGTGAAAAGAGAAGTGCGTCTTCCCCACCAGTAAAAAACCTGCCTCGCCACAATCTCGCTCTTCGTGCAAGTGGATTGCTGAGCGGTTGGGACCAGATTCCATTGTTTCAGAAGTTACCGTTATCTATTTAAAAGTTATAAGCGATTTCCCCTAAATTTTTGTATTTTTAATGAGAAAAAGGGCGAACGACGGAACCCGCGAACACACGGCGATGAATGACGAACGCCGCAAAGAACACGCTAACGCAGTAGGGGGTCGCGTTAAAATGCATTGCATGCATTAAAACGTGACGATTCTAGTTCGAAAACTTGCCACTCAAACACACGCAGAAAATTAAAAAAAAAAAAGTGAATCAGACTAGCGCGCGTGAAACGCAAACGTTTCAAACGAAAAGGGCCGCCGTCGGAGGAAGACTGCGGTGAATCTCTCAGACAGCGCGGGACAGCGAACTTAGCAGAGTCGAACATTTCGTGCAGAACCAGCAGACATCAAAAACGACAACTGTGACTGCTTTCGTGAATATTTAAAGAAACCGTCCCCGTCAAGCGCTCACGCGCGTGTAGGGCTCCGCCGTCTTTTCCCACAAACTTCCGGTAAGCAAAAGATTTTTTTTAAAAAATCCAAAAAGAAAAGAAAATAATCGGTCAGGAGGTTTTGAAAGAAGCATTCGATATGGAAGACAAAGACCGAAACAATGATAACGGTGTCTGCAGTTTGGCCCAAAAGCAGTGAACGTGCCTGTCTGTCTGTCGCGTCCCTACGCGTGCACGTATAAGTGGAAAAAAACTGAGGGAATCCGTTGAATCTTTTAGCGTATACGTGGCGGCAAGTGAGCGTTTTTCCACGAACATTCCGTCGGAGTCTGCGTCTGTCGAGCGCCCAAATTAGCGAAACGGCATATTATCTTTGGTTTGACTCGGTAACGAGCCTCAGAAAAAGCCTGTGTGCACTCGTAACGCCTTTCTATTTACTTTTATTATTTTATGTTTACAATGTCACGAAGAGTATAGCTTCGCCATCGATAAAATTAAGTTGTTTTTGTTCCCTACGGACGTGGGGAAGGCCGTTCTACGATGTTCACCAGTTCATGGGCATAGAGTTGCTCTACTCCGTTTCACCTTACGATGAACAGCACCTTGCGTTACTTGCCATTCCCGTCAATCAGGCACTGTGAACGTATCACGTGACCGTATACCCTCCGCGCGGAACTGTGCCCATTTCGAAAGTCACGTGACGCTCATGCGGCGACTTCGATGGATCGTAGCACCCCTGTTGTCCATCGTAAGATAGAACATAAAAGGAAGTATAGACGCTTTTCCCGCGCGCCAAATTTGCTCCGCCATATTTGAGGGCACTGTTAAGAGCGCGTGCTCACAACGAGCTCATATTAATAGGCTACTAAGACCGGCAGCCTTGATGGCGTGGAATGCACACTGCGAAAGAACTGTAGAAGCTCGCCATCAGCAGGGGCCAACGTTACTATAGATCAGGGGTGGCCAAAGGTCATGGAGTGTGAGCCGCAGACAAAAGTACAAAAATTCAAAAAGCCGCGGGGAAAAAAAACGAGTGGGGGAAAGGGGGGGGGGGGGCAGCACTTAACAGAAAACAATATTGAGGGAACAGTCCTTTCAAAAAGAGCCGAGTGTAATTGACGACTACAACAAACGACAGCAGGAAGCAGAATACTTGCTCAACCGCTAAGCAAATATGAATGCAAAGTTCGCTTCGCTAGTCAGCCACTCCCCCTAATGCCCGTTATACGCATACGGTTCGAAATTCTTTCCAGACCAATAAAGGAAACAGGGTCACTCGACACATATATATGCCAAACAACAGTCCAGCTGTATATACGTTAGTGCAGTAGAAAGCTGCCAAGACTGTGAGTTTTGTTTTAGGGGCGAAGCTCCTTAGGGTCTAGCCTTGTCCGTCCGTCCGTCCGGCGTCCGTGCTCACAAAAACAGAAAAAAACGTTCGCACAGTCGACACGATTCAAACCTGTGCGGGGAGACCCTCATGGATTTCTAGTCCATCGCCTTAACCACTCGGCCACGACTGCGGGACGAGTAGGGGGCTCTGAGATGTGCTAGTAACTCAAGAGCTGGGGATGTCATGGATGAAACGTTGCATGTAGCCGCTCAACGTTTATACAGGAGAGGGCGCTGCGGTCAAATGCGTATATAATCGCGTTAAACTTTGCATGCATGGCTCTGCATTTCACCGACCATAAAGCAGTAATAATGAAGTCGAAACGCAACCCCGAACTCAGCACTACCTACGAGCAATGAAAACAAATCAGCACCATCAGCACTACCTATGAACAATAAAATCAGTATCAGCACCACCAGAGCTTCGCCCCAATCAACATCATTCACCACGTGAAGATGCGGTCATTTTTTAATTCTAGTACACTTTTTGGTTTCGTGACTCAGAAGGAGAATGGGGGCACGCTTACAAGGGAGCCGCGAGCCGCACTTGGAACCGCGAACAGCCGCATGCGGCCCGCGAGCCGCAGTTAGGCCACCCTGCTATAGATTATTTCAGTTGTGGAACTCCCGCGAAAGGGGGTGCACCCCCCCCCCCCCCCCTTTTCCGCGGGCCCGTGTCAAAAGGAGCCTTCGTCAAAACTCGTCTAGCACGCTGCGATAATTCTTGCACGTCCAATCAGGTTTCCACTGAGAAGGACCCTTCTTGTGAGTGTGGTGTACTTGAGTGTTGTGCACGAGCGCGGAGTGCGTGAAGGCCTCTCCACACGCCCCTCTGCGAGCCCATAGCTTCGTCGCTTCTACGCCGAAGCCTTCTCGAGCAGAACCATGACTGTGTCAGCATCAGGATGCCTCGGCCCTCGGGTTAGTAAACCTAGTGGTGTTTCGCGCAAATCCTATCATGGTTTCTATAATGAGGAGGCCGCGTATAGTCTCATAATGAGGAGGCCGCGTATAGTCCGGACTCTCTTCGAGAGTCCAGACTATAGGAAGTATTCACTGGCGGCCATAGCTGTGTGCACGACTGCTGAGCGCGTGCTGATGGCGAGCTTCCACAGTTCTTTTGTAACGTGCATTCCGCGCCCTCAAGATTGTCGTGTTTCGCGCGAATCCTATCATGGTTTCTATAATGAGGCCGGAGGCCGCGTATAGTCTCATAATGAGGAGGCCGCGTATAGTCCGGATCTCTCTTCGAGAGTCCAGACTATACCCGGCCTCCTCATTACGGCAAGAGAAGTGAAATTTCAAATGGAGAAAGGCAACTTCTCTTTCTGTTTCTTTTTTTTATAGGAGAATGCAGGGGATGGTGTTCCACGTGCCGCACGCGCACGCCTTTCCCGTATAAAAGATTCGAAGTAAATAACCAAAATAAAGTGTTTACGAACGCGCTTGCAAGATGCCAATTGCTTTATGCTTTTGCTTTAAAACAGTTGCTGCTGCAGAGGCCGGAATGTGCGGCGCGTGGGTGCGGTGGAGCGTAGAGTTTTTGGTCACGCACACGAAAAATCCACGGAACCCTAGCCATAAACAGCTTCGCTGTCAAGACAAGAAAGACAAGTTGCAGTTCTCCCTTTTCAATTTCACTTCTCTTCTCTCATCGTAATGGGGAGGCCGCGTATAGTCCGGATTTCCGAAGAGCAACGCGCCTACGAAGAGGAACGGCGGGAACGGCAACGAGAATGTCAGCGGCGGGGGCGGGCGACACGTGTGCGTGCGTACCTTTCGTCACGATAACCACCGATCAAGACCATAAATGTGTTCGTATCTTTGTTCGAAATTCGGTGTCACGTCTGTGTCGTGTACTTAACGGCTTCGCTGGTCATCCATCTTCACAGAGTACAATGTCCCCATTTTTTTCAAAGCAGACTCTATGGCAGTTTCCCAACTGAGTTGTTCTACTAACGCTGGCTCGTGCTTACTGCCCGTAATACTACGACCAACCACTAGGACTGCGACATCCGACATTTACAACACTCCGGCTTTTCTCACGTCATTTGTTACCACCTCGGCACCATTTTCAATGCATGAGCAAAGTAGGACGCTGAACACACCAGTCCAAGACGCCTTCTGGGCACCGTAGTTTGAGCAATGCGCCGAGAAAACGAGGGAGAGGAGGAGACGAGAGCGCCCGTGGGGACGTCAGAACGCCGAGCTCTGGTTGGAATGGTTAGTGGGTAGACCGAAAGCTAGCTAGAACTTTGTCTCGACTGCACTCGTCGAACGCGTTCGAATGCGAGAGTCGCCGGCGTTTCGCGTTCTAACGCGTTCGGTACGAGTGCAGTGGAGACAGAGGCTGCTAGCTTTAGGTTTACCCACTAACCATTCCAAACAAAGCTCGGCGTTCTGACGTCCCGGCGCGCCCTCGCGGTCTCCTTTTTCTCAGTTTCTTGGCGCACACTTAATGGAAAGCAAAGCCTCTCCCCCCCCCCCCTCCCTTTTCCAACGTCATAAATAGCAGCGCCGTCTACCTTGCGTCAGCGTCGTAAACAGCGCATCTCGCAGCGTCTCACAACGGGCGTGACGCTGCCACATGGAGATGCCAAGACAAACGCGTCCTTATGTTCTAGGTGCTATGCGGAGCGCAAGGTCGTCTGCTTCTTTTGCAGGGGTTGTGCGGATGACAGAAGGCCGAGCTCTGATTGGCTCAGATTGAAGGATAGTGGGTAGACCTCAAGGCAGCTTGCGTTGAGGTCTACCCACTATCCTTCAATCAGAGCCAAACAGAGCCCGGCGTCTTTCTAACGTCACCGCAACTCCTGCAAAAGAAGCAGACAAACTTGCGCTCCGCATTGGTTTAAGACGCTTGGTTTGAGACGTAATTTTTCTTAGCCTCGGATTTTACGCGATATGATGAATTGGGGAAAATCTTTCTGTTCAATTTTGCTAGAGAGAAGGCGTGCGCGTGCTTGGCTCTAACCGGTGCTCCAAGCACGCGCTTCTGTAACCTTTAAAGGGGTAAGGAAATGAAATGGTGTGAGCGCAAGCTCTCTGACCCTCGCTTCAAAGTAAGCCAGCGAGAAGCGCCATGCGTATCGCGCTCGTGACGTCAATAGTTCTTGCACGGTCAAGGGTACTCGAGCTCTGTAGCTTATACACAAGACGTTATAGTTATAATGAGGCCGCGTTCACACTGCTTATACATTATACAAAAGACAGTCGGCAGGCACTGTACGAAGCGTGTTTCTTTCTTGTACAGTGGTCCTGTCACGTTGGTCACACAAAAACTGTCTGGAGCCATGTTCGAAGTACACATATGTATGCAGCAAAACGGCCATAAAGACCAGCACATTGGGCCCGCTTTATAAATTTCGAATGCCGAAATGTCTGCTTAAAGATCAACCTCTGGGTTGAGTTCTAAACCTTTTTAGAGCTAAGCTTAGAGGTAGAAAAATATTTAAAAAAAAAAGAAAGCGAAAAACGGCGGCTGTGCATTTTCTGTGTCGTGTACGGGACTTTCGTCGTCTGCACACTGATTTACGAGCTTGCACCCAGGTGGTTATTCTTCCTATATTTCGTTAAAATTATTACTTGTCGAGATGATCCGGCTCGTCGTCGCCAGCCTCGCCTTCTCAATGTTGTGTTGTTTTTTTTTTTTGTTTTTTTTTGCGCTTAGCAAGTTACTCGGGAGCGAGCTTGCAAATCAATGTGCAGACAACAAACAGACTGGTGCAAGACAAAGGAAATGCACAGCCGCCGTTGTTAAATTATTTATATATATATATATATATATATATATATATATATATATATATATATATATATATATATATATATATATATATATATATATATATATATATATATATATATATATATATATATGTATATTGTGAGCAGGCTCATTACTAGCGCCATCTGCCGACATCTTGTTCACAAAGCCAAGCCTGGCCCAACCAAGAGGACTCGAGACGACGCTCCCGCCATGCCATGTTGCCGCCATAACCGCCGCATTTGTTCGCTATCGTTATTAAACCCTTTAACTAACGTTTAACTCTGCCTCTGTCATCCGTACCCTCACATTTGGCGCAGTCGACATGTCAAGGAGCCTGGATGCCACTCGCCCGCCCGCACCGCCTGCCTAACTCGCTTGAAGAGCGAGTCGCATCTTTTGTTTCGCCCGCCCGCCCGTCCGCCATGCCTCTTGTCAATTGGGCCGAAGCCACGCCAAACGACCTCGCCGGCTTTACGGCAGAGTACCTTCGCGACGAGTTGTCTCGTCGCAAACTTGACGTCGCCGGATCCAAGGAGGAAATCATCCACCGCCTCCTGGACGACATCGCCCGAAGCCCCCCGCCACCGCCATCAACCCTGCCTCTTCCCGACTCGGCGGCCTCCGCAGAAGGCCCGCAAGAGTCATCGCCTCTCCCGAATCTCGACCCGGCGCAGTCTACGCAGCTACTGACAAGCTTGCTGCAGCAGTTCCTGACCGTGTCTCAACGTGCGCCAGCCCCTGTGCAGGTGACTACCCTGCCGGACTTGTCCGCGTCGCTTCCAACTTTTAGCGGCGATGGAGGTATTTCGGCCCGTCACTGGATCGAGGAGCTGGAGCGAACTCAAGGACTGGCTTCTTGGGAGCCCTCGACACTTCTCGCAGTCGCCCTCGGCAAGCTTCGAGGCCCAGCCGCTAACTGAAAAGCTGTTTCTGGACGCCAGTGCCTAACTTGGGACAGCTTTAAGGCCGCCTTCCAGGCGCAGTTCGGTGATCGCCTCACGCTTCTACAGTGGCAGCACAAGGTCACCGCTCTGGTGCAGTCGCCTGGAGAGAGCCTCGTCAACTATTCCCTAGCAAAACTAAAACTCATCTCGAAATGCCCCGTCGTGCTGACTGATGCTCAGCGCATAGAGTATGCCGTTCAAGGCATCAACGACGAACATCTAGCGACATCCATCACAGCGCAGTGCCCTGCGACGGTCACTGCATACATGGACATTGTAACACGACTCGACCAGACCTTGAGCCATTCTCATCTAAGATCAAACCGCACGGAGGCTGAAAGTGCAAGGCCACCAGTTGCCAAATCACACGCAACGCCTTCCTCTACGCAACCTTCAAATCGAGCTGAACGTGTGTCTGCCATACCACAGCGCATATCGTCTCTTTCACAAGAACAGCAGGAGGCACGATACCTTGCCATCACATCAAAACATGGAGCTCCCGCCCATCGCCCCGGCCAAGACTTGAGCAAGGCTGTGTGCTATAATTGCCGGCAGCTGGGTCACCTTTCCGCCAAGTGCACCGCTGCAAGGACCCCACGTAATCAGCAGCCAGCCAGCTTCAAGACCAATGCCCCTGCCATGTCCTGCCTCCAGAACTCTGAGCCACTTGAGGGCTCAATGGTCCAGTGTGCTGTAGTCCAAGCCGACGTCCCAACAATCGGCAAGGTTGACGCTTTCCCTGACAGTGGGTCTAAGTTGACCATACTGTCGCAAGAGCTTATCGGAACCTTGAGCTTGCTACCATGGACAAAGCCACCCATTGCCGTCGTTGGTGGCAGCACAGTTGTACCAGCTGGTACTCTGTGCACTCGCATCTCCGTCGGTCCCATCTCCGCTGTGGTGGAGGTGATGGTACTTGCGCGCAACCCCCTGCCTCTGATCCTCGGAGAGGACTGGTTCGAAGCAGCACATGCAGAACTTGTTGTGAGGCCGCCTAATCCAACCGAAATTCGCCACCCCAGCTCGGGTGCCGTCTTGTTGTGCCAGGAGAAGGTGTTGCCAAGAATGTCAAACGCTGTCCTTCTCCACACCCGACTTTTTCCCCATTCGCACCGACAATCCCTTCGACTGGGGGTCTCCAACTTGAGCCTCTCCCAGATGACAACCAGCCCTTGTGGCTGGCTCTAGCATGCCATGAAGGATCGTCCCAGCCAGAGCGTGATCCTCCAAAGACATCTAGCCCAACCAGTTTCGAAAGCAACAAGACAAGCTCCATTCTAAGCGATGCCCAAATTGGCACAGAGCTACAGCCAGAAGAGTCTACTGCGATTCAAAATGTCCTGCAGCGACATATTGCTCTTTTTGCTACAGATGACAACGACTTGGGACTCTATGAAGGAGCACAGCACTCCATTGACCTCGTTCCAGACGCTGTACCTTACAGTCGGCAACCGTATCGGTATGCTGCTGATGACCGACAGTTCATTGA
>JABSTQ010006325.1:0-17461 GCA_013358835.2 Ixodes persulcatus | reverse complement strand
GATATCTTACGCTCTTCTTTGGACGGCTGTCGTAGTGGTCGCAGCCGGCTCGAGTTAGCGCTTGCCGCTCTTGAAGCTGTTCCAGCTGCTGAAGGATACTCAACTCGCAGCACGCGGCTAAAAAGTATTCCGAGCAAAAGTGAAAATGTTTCACGTGACACTAGTCCTCTCGGCACACAGCTCGCGCAAAACCACCTTGACGTGGCTGGCCTCCGTTGCTGCCGGGGAACGTATTTCTTTTTCTCCCACGAAAACTTGGGTAAAAAAGAGGCTTTTTCCCGGCACTGTTTCTACAATCTTTAGCGGAGCACAGATTGCTACCCATTGCAAAGGAACTTTCAACCTTGAAGCTGCGAAAAAAATAATCTTGTTCGCTGGCGCCCGGAAAGCCACTTCACGGCTGCCCGAGTCGCTCGTCCGCCTGCCCACCCGTGACGTACGCGTTTAGGGAAAAGTAGGGATCTTTCATTGTTGCCAGTAGAGAGTCGCCTCCTGGAACCCTCGCGGCCGGCGTAACTTGAAAATTCAATAACTTCACGAAAAAATTTTATTTTTATAAAATATTTTGGTTATCAGCCGAAAAAGGGTTATTGATGCGGCCTGCAAATTTCCAGCCAAATCGAAGTCCACCAAAAAATCGGCGGAGTTCCCCTTTCAGTGAGTACCGAGACACCATTACGAAGAAGGCAAGGGATATCATAGGACGGTGCCCGATGCCGTTCACGTCCTTGTCTCACTCTATTTTCCTCGATGACTCAAGCCCATTAACCGCGGCGCTCCTTTGGTTTACGACAAGCACTTGAGTGAAGAGTGCTATAGCTTCCACGCCTCTCCGAATTCGCACTCAGCCTCCAAAAATTAAGGTGAACGCAGCATATCAAATTTGTAAAATAAAAATCGCGTAAGAATATTTCTGTGTGCAATCGACAAAATGTGTCTTTATGTAATTATTTCACTTTACAAAAACTTGTGATATCTGAATTTTGTGAAAGGCCCAAATAACACGTCGGAGCGCAATTGTCGTAAGAATCTTTGAAATAGGCTCCAAACTGGAAAAAAAGAAAAAGGCTTAGCTCCTATGGAAACGCAGCGAAGCCACCGGTCTTCAAAGCATAGGGCACCCTATGGTTTGAAGACGGGTGGCTTCGCTGCGTTTCCATAGGAGCTAAGCCTTTTTCTTTTTTTACTTTTTTCTCAGGTAAGCTCGCTCTTTGCGAATTTCATAGAAAAAATGCACCACCTGTGGCCAACGCTATACAAAATCGGAACGCGATAGGTTGACCGCCGAATTCAGAAATCTCACTCAAACTACACTCCACTTCCTCGTGGAAGGCGCGAGGGCCGGCGCTGGCCGATCGCGAGGACGGACCCGCCGTCGCGATTGGCCAGCGCCGGCCCTCGCGCCTTCCTCGAGGAAGTGGAGGGGCCCTTAAGTGTGAGTGTAGTTTGAGTGAGGTTTCTGAATTCGGCGGTTTAAGAAACCAAATTTTGCGGTCGATTCAAAGAGCCTGGCCGCCCCTTGATACACCCAGTAGATTGCGCTACTCCAAAGCCGTATATTAGGAGAGTTTGGACAATGGGCGGAGCAAAGGCCGCCCCCGTGCCGAAAACTCCCCCCGCGGTTAGACTGTAAACTAAAGGTACGACACAGCGTCGACCAATCAGGAGACCGCAACGTCACAATATTGCAAACGACATTTAAAGCAGTAAAGACAAAGGCACAGGCGCGTGAGCCTATTAGCCCCGTGCGCGACCGAAAGCGTCGCTGTGGTCGGCCTTGCACGATTGGCCGAACGCTGACTATGACGTCGGAAAGGGGATTTTCATCGACAGAAATAAGAGGAATGAAAGAACTTTAATTTTGACGGTGTTGGCAGTGTTCCTTTGAGAGCGCAATGATTTCAAGCTTCCACCATGCTAATAACAAACACCATCGAACTTGCTGTTTGCAAGGTAATGACGTCACAAGGGGGAACCACAGGAGGGCGCCACCAAAACTTCTCGCCGCTAATAGCTCAGCGAAATGCTTTTGTTTGTACGAGAAGTCGTGCATAGGAGGCACTTTCCAAAGCCACGCGCTCGTGCCCATGCCTTTGTCTGCACTGCTGTTGTTTCTGAGATGGAGTACCGGTGACAGTTTGCTCTGGGCCGGCTTGCTGTTAGCGGCGAGAAGTTTTGGTGGCGCCCTCCTGTGGTTCCCCCTTGTGACGTCATTACCTTGCAAACAACATGTTCGATGGTGTTTGTTATTAGCATGGTGGAAGCGTGAAATCAATGCGCTCTCAAAGAAACACTGCCAACACCGTCAAAATTAAAGTTCTTTCATTCCTCTTATTTCCGTCGATGATAAATCCCCTTTCCGACGTCATAGTCAGCGTTCGGCCAATCGTGGAAGGCCGACCACAGCGACGCTTTCGGTCGCGCACGGGGCTAATACTTCGTCTCACCCTAGCATGGACTAACTGCGAAGGCTGTGCTAGCGCGAGCGGCCAGCCTTGACTGCCTTGACTAGAGCACATGCTGCACGAGCGCTCGTGCAGCCGCCGTGGCTTCATTCAAAGCGACTAGCTCGCGCTTTTAGCACGCGCGGCTAACAATAGTCCATACTAAGGTGAGACGAAGTATAGTACAGCGTCTCCAGAGTAGGGTGCCTTCATGTGCGCTTTGCTTAGGGTGGAGTCAGAGCCGTTTATTGAGAGAGTTTGGCCATACATTGGTTTGAATAGGCGAGCATCTCGGGCCAACCACAGGCCGCGAAACAGCCCCTAGCGGTGGTCGCGTGCTCTAAATTTGTGCCACGACTATACTTCGTTTAACCTTATGTGCGAGCGAAGGCAAAACTGGAAGCGCGAGCACGGAAGCTCCGTGCGTTCAGGCTTTGCTCGAGCGCGCGAGCACGGAAGCTCCGTGCGTTCAGGCTTTGCTCGAGCGCGCGAGCTGCAGGGAGAAATGCAAAAAGCGCTGGTCTCGCGCTTCTAGCTTTGGCTTCGCTCGCAGGTAAAGTGAAACGAAGTATAATTTGAGCCGTGCCGAGCGGAACTCCGCGTCTCAAGACGCTCGCGCACCCCACCCTTTGCACTGCTTTCTTTCAGCCAGTCTCAGGACGCTGTTCTATCAGTGCAGACAAAGGCATGGGCACGAGCGCGTGGCTTTGGAAAGTGCCTCCTATGCACGAGGTCTCGTACAAACAATAGCGTTTCGCTGAGCTAGGCTCACGCGCCTGTGCCTTTGTCTTCACTGTCGACATTTGTGAGATGGAGTAGAGGTCTCCTGATTGGTCGACGCTGTGTCACAAATTTAGTTTACGCTCTACGCGTGGGGGGAATATTCGGCGCTGGCGGCGGCCTTTGCTCCGCCTATTGTCCAAACTCTCCTAATATACGGCTCTGGGTGGAGTCATCCGGCCATTTTGTCCCACACTTTTATTTTCCTTTTTTGTTCAGATGCGCGTGAAAGAGCGTGTTCCTGCACGCGTTTGTGGCGCTGACTGTGCTATGGCGACATTTTGTTTTCGTCGATTTCTTTGTATTTTACCCGTGAGCGCGTGCTGTCGGCATCGGGTACTACAAAGGGTGGCATCACCCTAAACAGAAGGACAATGAGGCACCCTAAGTCAGAGACTCGCTGAAAGAAAACAGTGTAAAGAGTGGGGCGCGCGAGCGTCTTGGGACGCGGAGTCCCGCTCCGCTCGTGCACTGGCTTTGGCAGTGCTTTCTTTCCCCGTCTCAGCTGAGGCGCTGTTTCTAGCAAGTCGGCCCTGGTTTGGACCGCACGTTCGCTTATTCTACACTTGAATATTGGCGTGACGAAAACCTCACATGCCCAAAGTTTTCAGTCACCGAGAGCTAAACCCTATCACCCTAGCGACGCTAAAACGGCTTAAATTAGTCGTGTCACATATTTAGAGCTCACGACCACCGCTAGGGGCTGTTTCGAGGCCTGTGGTTGGCCCCGAGCAACGTTACTATACTTCGTTTCACCTGATGTGCGAGCGAAGGCAAAGCTGGAAGCGCGAGTACGAAAGCTCCGTGCGTTCAGGCTTTGCTCGAGCGCACGAGCTGGGGAGAAACGCAAAAAGCGCTGGTCTCGCGCTTCTAGCTTTGGCTTCGCTCGCAGAGTTGGGAAGCTGCCATAGAGCCTGCTTTAAAAAAAATGACTCCGATCCGTACTCGAGAACCGAGCTAATGGCGATCGCAACGCCGCCATTTCTCCCGCAGCGTCCATTCCGGGAACTGCACGGCTGCACGTATTGGTTCAGGTCAAGTCGGGCAAGGGCCGGTGGCGCCATCTCGCAGGACCAAGTCGCAGTAGCTATGTAAAGCAACAGTTATGTTGCAACTCGTTGCTAAAGGGTGGCGCTGTTATCGTATTTAGCTCGGTCTTGGTGGACGCCAGCGGCCCGGGTTTCAAGGGTGAGTTTCCCAACTGAGGGTTTTAGTAACGTTGGCCCCGAGATACTCGCCTATTCAAACCAATGTATGGCCAGCCAAACTCTCCCAATAAACGGCTCTGCGCTACTCTGCTCCGAAGGAGCTATATAGTGCTCTAATTCTATTGTAATGACAAAAAGTTGAATGAAAAGTAACGTGGGAGTTAATCAATTACTTTAGAGTATTTTTCGATTACTTTTTAAGGCTGTAATTGTAGTTGTAATCGGTTACTTTTTGCAGTAAAGTAATTGTAATTGTAATCGGTTACTCTTTTTGAGTAACGTGTACAAGTCTGCTCGTAGCCCTCACGCGCCTCACGCACTGATGGCCCTCACGCCACTCAGGCCCGCTTCAGATGGAACAATTTCGCCCAGAAACTTGACGTCGCAACACCAGCGACACGGGCCGCCCGCGTTCACACGCAGCAACTAGGCCTCTAAACTCGTCAAACAGAAAGTTGGGGCCGAAGTTGACAGGGCGCGCCGATCGGCCTATCCCGACGATGACTTCGCGCTTTTTTCGCCGACGTCCAATCAGCGCGCTCCGCGAACTTTTGGCTCCAACTTTGTGTTTGACGAGTTTAGAGGCCTAGTTGCTGCGTGTGAACGCGGGCGGCCAATTGCAGCAACCAATTGCTGCAATTGGCCATCATCGTCATGAAATTTTATTTTTCTTGCACTATTTAGACACAATTACGCGCTATAAACGTGTTTTTATACATTTAAATCTTGTTGAGAATACTAATGCATCTTTCTGAAACAGTTTATTTCCAAAAACGATCAATTTCAAACCAGAACGAAGTCTTTTGTTGTCATCATCACCGGCACGAGGCATCACGTGAAAATATCGCGTCCCTGATTGGATGCAGCCACTTCAAACGCTTCAAACCCTTCAAACGATGGATGGATGGATGGATGTTAATGGCTATACCCTTTGTAACGGGCGGTAGCTTGCGCTACCTAGCCTAAGTCTTCGTCTTCGAATTGCTCCGAGTTGCTCGCTTGTTTCGAGCTGGACCCGATCTCAGCAATTAGTGCCGATCTAGGGAGAGCTAAGGAACAACACGCCAGCAACACCAAAATTGCTGATAGCGAGTTCGTTTCACACGCACTGGCACCGTTCGAGTTCTCTCTCAGAATGCATCGCACTCGCAGTGTTGCGCGGAGAACTGGGCTCAAACGAACGCGCCAAATGCACCGAGTGCAGAAGACAGATGCTGCCGCCATCTCTGTTGTAGAAAAGGTACCGACCTCAAACCGAAACTAGCGCCTTTCTGTTCGGAGTGATGAGTGGGAATGTGTGAGCGGCAGTCGCTACCAACGTTTATCTACAAACGTTGGTCGCTGCAACCTCTATTTCTTATTTGCGATGACTTCAAGCAACTCGGCTGTCGTAGAGATAGTTACAGCTAGACTACTTTTTTTTTACAATCTACTTTTTTTCCTTTCGGTTCCGTGACACATCGTAGCAGACGAACCCTTGTCGTCTGCTCCCGCTCCTCGCCGGAGCGAGGCATGACGGGATTGCATTTTGGCGCACTCACGATTTTCTCGGTGAAGCAAGTGCATGCACGCGTGGGGTGCCAGCCGTGCCAGCGCTGAAACGAACTCGGAGAGTGCAACCACTCGTGGCGTGCCGGCTGAAACGAACCCGCACCATGCTGCGAGTGGGCACGCGTGGGCACGAGTGCCGTGAAACGAACTCGCTATGAGAAAGTTGCTCCGTCTGAAGAGGGCCTCAAGCACTTGGCCCTCACACACCCCTCACGCACTCACCGCACTCACGGCCCTCACGCCCCTTATGCACTCATGCCACTCACACACTCACCGGCCTCACGCACTCATGGCCCTCACACCCCTCACGCACTCACCGCCCTCACGGCCCTCATACCTCTCACGCACTCATGGCCCTGCACGCACTTATGTCCCTCACAACCCTCACGCACTCACCGCCCTCACGGCCCTCACTACCCTCACACTCATGAATTTTCCTGGTTCAGAAACTCACTCACCCTCACCTCACTTGTGAAGATGAGGGTGAGTGAGGAGGGCCCTCATGAGTGAAGTTTGCCAAGGTATGCGCTGCACTAGAGAAAAATACACGGGTGAACCACAAATCAGTGGGGAACAGACAAATTATACAACCTTAGCGTTCTTTTTTTTTTTTTTACTTTTGGTTTATTTTTTATTGCGGGTCCGGCGATGTAGCTGGGTTTAGCGGATTTTTTACCAACGTGTGTATCGATGCGATGCGTCGCCGCCGCGACGCGTTCCGAGACTCCGCCGGCAGGCGGCGCCAGCGTCTTGAAAGTTCAGAGACTTTTTTCCTTTTTCATTTTTGTTTTGTTTCGCTTTCTGTGCTTGTGGGTTACTTTGCTAGGACTCGACGGCGACTCGCTTGACTCGTCCGTGGTAAGATTGCACGTCAAGCCTTGGTTAATCTATAAATCCGGCCTCGGAGGTCGCGAAGTCGCGCAAATTAATACCTCGCTCGGCCCCACGTACCGCGGCCCCTGACCACGTTTAACAGCGGGACGACTGGTCCATTTCCGCCGCACAAGCGGCCAGGCGCGGCCCGGCATTGTCCGTTCGAAGCGGCGGCCACCGCGGCACCTAGGGGAGGAGGGGGGGTTCATTCCACTAATTCCGCGTTCTATTTCAAACGTTAGCTGTTCGGTCGGCCCGTCGGCTCTTCGAACTGCCTCAGCTTCGTTCTTCGAGCTACACGAGGCGTCGTCGACCTTCCAGCGAGACAGTCCTTCCGATCCGACGTCGGGGTAAACATCGTAGCTTCACCCTATTGCTTTGGTGATATGGTGGAATGCCTATCTCGTACAACCCGCGAATGATGGCGGCTCGACCGTCTTTTTTATATCTTTTTATTATTATTATTACGATGGGTGCATCGCTCTTTTTTCGACAGATTCGTTTTTTGGGCATGTTTTTGTGGTCTCCGCGCGTTTTCAATTTGCCGTAATCAATTCTGCACAGCGGGAATCGAGGCCGCACGTAAGGCTTATGGAAAACCTTGCGAATTAGCGAGACTTTTTTTTTTTCTTTCTCTCTTCTGTTTTTCTGTTTGTTTTGCTTCTATGCGGAATTGATTTCCGCGTGAGCAAAGTCGAAATGAGGTGGTCTAAGTCTGCTACTTTCAGGGACTGTTTAAAAGAAGGCTCTGTGAACGTGTAACACCGTACCGTTGCTGTTTCGTAGTAGTGGTCGCGAATCAAGTAATTGGTTTGCGATTTCCGATAAAGCAATTACGCTTTGAGTTTCCCCTTGGTTCATTTATTTTGCTTTCTTTTCTAGAGCCAGGGCCCTTTGTTTTGCCATGGATAAAAAGGTAATTATGATTGCTCCTCGGTTTCTTTGTCTTCCTTGTTTTGAAGCCTCCGAACTTGAGGTTCGGTCCTCGTTCTTTTTCCGTGCGGTTATCGCCTCGCTTAGCAGCAACTTCGTCTTCCGTCACGTCAATCGCTTGCGTCATCGCACGAGTCACTTTTATTGTTAGCCTTACTTCGAACACAAAAAAACAACAACAATGCCTACTGGAGTGAATCTGTTACACGCTGCAGATGGTGGGAGGTTAGGGATTGCAGATGCAGGAAAGCCACATGGCTTTCGGCATTGTTTGGGGAGCAAATGTCTTGACAGTGCATAACAATCAACATGAGATGGAGTGCGATGTTCCCCATATAGCACATATCAGTTCACGTCGCACCTCCCAAATGGTTACATGCGAAGATGCCGCCGGCATTTCACACTGAGCCGAGTTTTGCTCTCATTCATGTTTCTTGCATGACCTGTGAGCGGGGGCGTCATGAACTGAGCAGTAGGTGTAGATCGTTCAAAGCAGTCCATTGCGTTACATTGACCACAGGATAACATTTGGTAGTGTTGAGGGAAGCAAGTTCATGTATAGCGGAGGTGACGGTAAGCAACCTGCAATACTGAAGCTGAACAACCATGGTGGTTGTTCAGCTTCACTCGTGTTAGCATTTCTGCTGGCATTTCATTTGCGTGAAAGAGGACAACATTCAAGAAATATAAGGTCTACAGTGCGTGCAGCTTTTAAATAAAGGGCGTGAGCCCTTTATTGAAAAGCTGCCATAGACCAATTTCAAAGCGTTCCACGCATGCGTAACTCCGCCATAACTGTAGTTCACAGGAGGCGGGTGCCACTGCACGAGACAACTCGTGTCGTTTCTTCCTCTGCTTGCGCAGACCCGCAACGGGGTTGTCGCGCAGGCAGAAAGACTACAGTTCCCACGATGCATGCTGGCAGCAGTGGCAGATTGAAACTGGCTGGTGAGATCGGTCTATTGGAGCCGCCTAGCAGCAAAAGCGGTAGTTTAACACAAAAAAAAAAAAAAATGTCTGCCGCTGCTGTATGTAGCACATGACGCAAATTGTGTGTGTGGCATTTATTAGGGCTCTGTGCGAAGCAGACCAGCAGGTATAGTGGCAGATTGCATACCCTAAGGAAAAACTGCTTCGAAAGTGGCGAGCTTGCACCAGAAATGGAACGTTTGTAAGACACTTTTTGATTCTATCGTGTCGGCAACGATAAACAACCCTCTTTTCAGAGTTTACTCAAAACGTCCACGACCCGTCATTTGCAGAAAAAAGGCAAGGTAGCAAAAGCCGGGGTCAAGGGCAAGCCCACGCACGGGGGTCTCAGGGCCCAATCGACCCGGGGACGCAAGGCTGCCGCCCCTTCCTTCCCGGTCAAGAGGGCAGCCAATGCACTGCAGGCTAAGATCAGCACACGGAATGGCTCCGGCACCAACTGCAAGAGCTGTCGGCGGAGCTTCGCCACGGAGCGGGGGCTCAAGATGCACCAGCGCAGACCCTGCAAGCCCGACGACGAGGTGGGTGGGAACTCGTAGCCCTTCGCTTTCGGTGGCGTTGATACATTTCCACAGAGGCCAAGCGTTGTACACTCGCGTAGGATGCAAGGCGTGTCACCATTGAATCGGCGGACAGGTGCAACCGAGTTGCGACTGGGGTTCCATGTTTTTGAGAATTTTTTTTATTTTATTTTTTTAATTCGGGGACGTTTTTTGGGGGGTTATTTTCTCTGAGAAATTCAGGGTTTTTCTGAGTCTACTTTGAATGTTGGACAAGAAAGTGGCGTTTATCGGGGGAGGGCGGGGAGGTGCTTACGTCGGAGAGAACTGACGCTGTTGTGGGATTCCCCAATCTCGAGGAAATGCGTGCGCGACCCAAATGCTCATAAAATGTCCCAGTTCCGCTAACGAGAGGAAACAAGATAATGAGGCGTTTGGTCACCAAAGAAGGCCACAACCTTTCGGACGGTGGAGTATGAGTTGTTCTCTAGGTTAACACATGATAAAGCTGTAGGTGAATAATTGTATCCTCAAAGCTTAGTTCTTTCTTATTTACAGACATCTCCAGTTTCGTTGTTTTTTTTTTCGGTTTTCCCCAACTTTGGCAAAACTAGCAGGGGGGTCAATTTTCGGGGTTTCCCGGTATGTACCGAAAACACGGGACCCCAGTTAAAGGGGCCCTGCAACTACTTTTTGACTGGTTTTTAATTTGCACCGAACCCGAGCGCACTGACGTAGTAACTTAATAAAACTTTTCTTTTCTCGAATTTCATTTTATTTTACAAGCTACGAAAAGCTATAGGCAAATTAAAATTACAGAAACAAGCAAAAAATAACCTCCATGATGTCGTTGGCCCTCGCTTGAGTGGCCGTGAACTAGAGGAGGGGTAGTGAGCTCAGCGAGCGCTCACGGCTGCCTCACTCCGTGTCGACGGCTCAAGAGGGCGCCACTAAAGCATGTGCTGGATAGGTTGGATGAAGCGGGCGGCCAGGGCGGCTCGCTTTGCATTTGCTGCGCGATTAACTACTAATTCGGCATGATACTTCGTTGGTTACAAACGACAGCAAATACTGGGTAAAGATCAGTGAAGAACGGGAGCCACTTCGCGGTGCCAAACCGCAAGCCAAACCTGCTCGCCAAAGGCCTTCGGAACGCTCGGAACCGGTTGGATCCTCGAGTCATACGACCGCAGTGTTGCCGCGTACATCCGGGACCTTCCTACGCTCGCCGCTCATTGGTGCCTGATCCCATTATCCTTTTCTAGTATGCGCCGCCTTTTCCACCGCTTGGTGGCGGATATGTTGATGGGTCATTTCTTGTTTCCAAACATTATAAACTGCATTTGTTTCTTTTCTCATCTAAAATACTGAACAAAAACTACTTTCATACATAATTAAAACGGTTTGCGCCACTTATATTTTGTATTTCGACTAAAAAAAAGCTTTTAGCGGCTCTTACCAGTAGTAAGGCCAGGACCAAAAACGTCACGATGTCGTCACATGTCGCGCGCTTTTGGCACTGCGGGTGGCCCCCGTAGGTGGAGGGGGTTTCTTCGTCATCTGGTTAAAGTATGACGCACTGATATTTAGTACTCTCTCCGTACCCGCTGGCTTGCCCGAACCCCAAGAGACTTGGAAACCGCAAAAAAGGTAGACGCTTAAGTTTGACTGCAGGGCCCCTTTAAGACCCTGTTTTGTTCACTTTCTAAATGAGGCCCAAACCTGTCAGTTTCTTTATGTCAACTTTGAGCTTTAATGCTAGCTGCCCGGTTGACTTCAAGGTACCATGTTAGCATAGATGTTTTCCAGTGGGCAATGAACCCTGAAATTTGAAGAATGCGGATTGCAGCAGGCTTTGTGTAGCAAGGTCTTGAGGCACGTTGAAGTTGTCCAAGTGGCAGAGATCAATCCTAAGTTTTCTTACTAAAACTTGAGTTTTCTTTTTCTACTGTAAGTTTTAAAGTTCTGTTTTTTAAAATTGTGTAGCCATTGCGATGGGCTTGTAAGTTTTACTATCCTATTGTCTAAAACTCGATACTGTGGTGAAGGAAAAAAACTAAGAAACTCTCATGTCGAAGAAAAAGACCCGAGAGAAGAGGCCGTCAGAACGGGCCTTCTTCATGGAAAGATGAATACGCTTAGCTATCTATCCCCAGCTCACCTGCACGCTCACTGTCTTTTTGTTCAGTTCTACCCGTCTTATTTACTCAACCGAGAGGTCTTAATTAAGTTTTAGCGGACTGCATGCAAGAAAAATTGCAGGTTGGGATTGCGCACAGTGCAAAACACTAGAGAAATGCTAGTGTATGGTGTATGTCTTGTCAGAAGTTCTTGGAGAGAGCTTGGGCTCAGGGAGAGCACCAGTTTCACAATGGTGGCTGCCACGATAAGCAGCAAGGGCAACGAGGTGCTTGCATTGACTTCACAATCGCCTGTAATTTGGCTGTCTTACATGAAGCTCGGTTTGGGGATGATTTCCGGGACCTATCTCATTTAGACCAGATTACCGTACAGCTGCAGGAGTGCACAGTAAAAGTGTTTGTTCCCCACGGTGTGTGTGTGACCACTGTAATCCACACACTTTGTCGTTAACCACCAGACGACGCTTATGAACACTGGCAAAGCTGTTGCTCTGCTCTGAACAGCAGTAGCGATCGCACAGTATGATTCACGAAGGCATCGTGGTTGAATTTTGCTGCCCACTCGTTCCATCATATTCACGGCCTCCATATCCTGCAGAAAAGTGTGGTTGGCCAGGCAGCTGAGGCTTGTCTTAGTTTAAGCCAAAACTGATTACCGTAGAATTCCGTGCATCCGCACTAAGTGCTCACCCCCAAAATTTGAAACTTGTGAAAAAATATGCACACTACATGTATATATAAAATTGATGACCTCACATGCACCCATCCCCTATTTTTTCGCGATTATCTTCATATTTTGAGTGGGCGCTTGCTTGGTATTTTACGATAGACGTTTCTATTTTTAATACTTCTTTTGAGGGTCTCGGTGGCACTGGAAGCGTGTGGAATTAAGGCAGCAAGAGTGCGCGAGAGCTACACTCTGTTATGCTTATGGAGCGGACAATTGGGATCATTCTGAGCAGGTGGTTTTTACTGTATGCTATACTCGCATATTCCATACACAGGAGCCAGCAATGCAATACTAAAGCTGTTTAATGTACAAGCACCCCTCCCTGTTATCCTTTCTGATGGTTGTTCTTCCAATGGCCACCTTGTTATCATTTGCATTGCATTTGCCGCACCTACCGAATGAGCAGTGTGTGGGGTTGAAGATGTAGCCACCATTTGAAAGGCACATGGATAATGTTTGCTTGTTCATCAATCGTGTCAGTTTTTGAAGGGGTATTACTTTGGGATAATTGTTTCCCCAACTATGTGGGCAAGTATAAGGGTCAGAGTGTACACAATGGGGGGAACGTGCAAACTCTTGGATTACAATGCACAAGAAATGGCAATAAAAAAAAAAGTTACGCGAGAATGTACTTTGTCACGAACATTGGTGGATCCCAGCGGGAGATTTCATATTGCATGATTTTTATAACCTCCAAAAAACCAAAAACACATTGATTTAGAGAAACTTTGAGCACATACTGTCAAGAAGTGTTTCCTCGTGACTCCCAAACACTCCAACGTCCCGGTCCCCCGTGCCATTCCTCCGGTTTCGGTCAGACTTTGTTTTTCCTTCTCAACAAACACACAACTCTGCAAAGAAAAAAAAAATGGCTAGTGTTTTGGCATTATAATGTAGTCTTTTCTTGCAGAAAGAAAAGAAATGCAGAAGCAGATTTTCTTTAAATGCTAAGTCTCGGGCAAATTGCATGAGCGCTTTAGGGCAACGGGTGCCCATTGGCCAATCCGCTAAAGGGTGATTCACACACTCGCGTCGAGTCCGACCTAGTGCGACTGCAACGGCTTGTGACGTATGGTTTGCTATGGCAACAGCTGCGTCGGCTCCAACAAAACTGGTTTTTACCCAGTTTTGTTGGAGACAACGCGGCTGTCGCCATAGCAACCCGTATGTCGCGAGCCGTTGCAATCGCACTGTCTGCATTACGACTGCTTACGACGAGAGACCACATTGGTGACATCTCGCGGTTATCCCCTGCCCCCTTGAGGTCTGCGTATATTTACTCATTTTTGTTTTACGCATCATTCTCCTATCACGGGCCCGAAATGATTCTGACAATGTTATAAGCGATCACTCTCGATGGATTGTTCGTAGATTTAACCTCGCAAATAGTGCAAAAACCTTGGGTCTAGTTTTATGCAGTTCCAGGGCTACCCAACAGATGGCGTCAGCCTGTGTCGCGAGTAGTTCCAAGTGAGCACACAGCGCTCGATCGTGCACAAGCGCAGTTGTGGGAACCAATCTCCCGTCGTAACCAGCGCTCCACTCGGTTGCCTCATCTGTAGGAGGCCGCGGCGGACGTCGACTCGGACGGGCCAAGAGGGGCCGCAGCGGCGGATGCGTCCTCGGACTCCGACTCGGACCTGCCACTGGTCAAGAGCGGCCGTCGGTCGGCCCCCCGCCTCGGGGCCTCGGGGGGTTCCCCCCCGGGGGCCCTAGACCTGGGGGCCCAGCTGAAGGGCAAGCTGCAGGGCAAGTTGCAGAGCAAGCTGGGCAGCACCCCCAAGGGCCTGGCGCTGCTGAGCTGCCAGCGGTGCGGCCTGAGCTTCGACCCCAAGCGGGACGGCCCTCGCTGCAAGCACTGCACCCGGGAGGACGACGAGGAGTCCAGCGAGGACGAGGACAAGGCAAGTGGGGCCGTCGCTCGCAGTTGGCAGGAGGAGCTGTACGGCTGCCCTCTCGGGGGCGCCGAGCCCTTCCGCCTGGGGGGACTCTTCTCCTTCACGGCCGGCCTCTTTGCCGGAGCCTCGCCACCCATTAACGCCGAGTGAGGACGCGCCGCTGTCGGACGGAGGACGCCGCCCCACAGGGATCTGCCCCCGTGCGGAACCCCGATCGGCAGACGGCTCGCCTACCCATGTCGGAGGTGTTGGGCCGCTCGCACGGCCTCTCGGACTGTTTGTTTTCTTTCTCATTCTCATTTTGTGTCTGTGCAGTTTTGTTATGGGCAAACGTTGCGACAAAGAGCCCATATTCGCGGCGAGGCTCTTCGCTGCAGCCTTTCTGCGCAAGGACGTTGCATGGTCGCACGCTTGGGCATCCGCGCTGCTCTTGCGGACACAGTTCTACGGGTTTTCGTTTTTCTTCTCGGTCGGGGTTGGTGCAGTTTGACAACGGCTGGGTGTGCCTTTGTGGCAATGGCCCTTTGACCGTGCACATCGAACGAGTGTGTGTTTTGATGCTTGGGAGGTGGGTCGGACACAGCCTACCAAATGACCGATCGAGCGCATTCCCTCGTCACCGCTTAGCATACTGACGCCATCTGTTGGGCAGTCCCGGAACAATTCCAACCCGTGTGTAACTATATCGAATGTATTCGGTATTTGCTGGATCAGACATACCCATCTTCTACAAGAAATAGTCGCTTATAACGTTGTCCTAATTCTTTCAGAGCAACGGGAAAAGAATGACGCCTAAAAAATTGTAAAAAATCTATACGCAGGGGGGAAACGTTCCGGGGCTACCAGTGTGAACCACACACCCGATCACAGTCAAACGCCTGTGTGTAAACCAGTTTTAAGGTTTGCTGATGTGGCACTATTACGCTATGTGCCAACTTACCTGAGCCTGTGCACTCAAGGTGGCCACTGTGTACCTGCTCGCAGCTGTTATATTGTTGAGTGTGTTCGAGACTGTTTTCTACTTGTTTCATGCGTGCATTGTTTGGGGGAGAGGGGGGTTACTCGATTTAAGTGTGGTCTGTTCTTCCAGTTGCATTGCTTCCTAAGCTAGTCTAGAACAATTAAATTCCCATATTCACACTTTCTTTTTTGCCAAAGACGGTACAGTTGCAATGTTTACTTTTGCCCCGTTAGAGTCTACGTTTGGTACCTGCCACAAATCGAGGTTATGTGTCTTGAACCTTGGTTTCAGATTTGCTAGTCGCCAGCTATAGTTCGTTGCAACTCAAGAAGGTAAGGCGAGGGTAAGACGGGCCGGGGAGGAGGAAGCAGATGGAACGCTGAAGAGAGGAGGTTTCCCCCTCTCTTCTTCGGCGTTCCGTCTGCTTCCTCCTCCCCAGCCCGTCTTACCCTTGCCCTATCTTCTTGAGTTGCAACGGATGTGGCACGTCAATGAATGCGAGTATATGAGCTTATGCAAAGAAATGGAGACATATTTTCGAAGTTGAAGCTTTAACCATATGTTTATCGAGAAGAACTGTCGGGGACACTGGAGCCACCGAATTACTAGCTTTCACGATGGGAGATGCGTCTGCCATCTTGTGGTCTGAACTATCTGCAAATGCATGCAAATGAACAGCACCTGCTGCCAATCTTAAAACGCTATTTCCTAATTGATAACTTCGAAAAATTCCTTCTAACTTTTCAGGAAAGTAACGTCTTCATCGTCTTATCCAGTTAACCATACACGTCACATTCCAGCAGAGTCTAAGCCCTTGGGATGAATCAACAGTTCCTTTACATTGTGGAGAGTACACTGTTTGCTTTACTTGGCAATCCTTTGTATCGCTAATTGTCAGAGGAGACACTCACATACCAAGTTACACAGGAAAAGGGGGGGGGGGGGGGGTGCTCTATCCAGGTATAATGTCTTGGTATAGCTGACTGCCCTGGTCATTGTGACGTTCCATTGTTATGGTGAAAGAAGATTTTGAGGACTATGTCAAATGGTGCAGTGTCTTCGCGAAATCACTTTTGTAAGCCACAGAGGTGGCGGCGTGAGCCTTCCCAAATGTCATTGGAGGCAATGCCCTAGCGGCATTACTCACTCATTTGTACCAGAAATTGTACCATGTGAAATGGCCTCATGTTTTGAAACATAGCAACTGCAGTGCTGTTTAACAAGTAGTACAGTAGTCTTGTCAGTTGAAGTGTTTCATCGAATGAAGACAATAAGGTCCGAGGGTTGACTGCAAGCATTGTACAAATTGTGTGGTGATAGTGCCTTTGTGCATATTGTTCTAAGTCATTGTTGTGATTGCATAAGCCATTTTGCACGCGATCGTGGATGACACAGATCTCTGTCAGCAGAACCATCGACACCAAGTCTTCCACGCACCGTCTGTTGTTTTTGTTGAAGAGATGTACCGTATGAAGCATATAGGCAAATAATTCGATTCACGAATCGAATGCGCTGGCTGCGTTCACTACTTCAGGGCAATCGCACAATTGGCTCCCGATTTTTCAAAATATATTTTTGTGCCTACTTACGCTTAAGGAGGGGTGTGCAAATATTGGAGCGCTCAGTGTGGGGATGCTCGAGTGATTCGATTCGCGAACGGAATATTTGCTGCTGAAGAATGTCAGTGTTTGACAGGTTAGGGATAACGCTACTTGACCTGCCTTAAGTTTTTTTTTTGGGAGGGTGGGTGGGGGGGAGGGAGGGAGGAATGCTAAATGTTATGTTGGCACTGTGCACTTTAATTTGGGCTTTAGAAAGGCCTCATTTCATAAAACAATTTCTCTGTTCAACGTCTGGATCTTTGGTAGATGCAAATGTGGGAGTTTCCATTATTTCATCATATTTATTGGGTTTATTTGCAAATAAATCATTGAGCTTTGTACATTTGGTTTGCGTGCCATATCTGTGTTGGTTCCTCCAAGAAGTGACGAAAGCATATCGAGGAGTCACTATATTAAAGGTATAAACATTCCAACGATGGGCAGAGACACACTGCACCCTTGGTGAGATATGAGGCTCCTCGAAATCGTAGCGGACTGGGTCACGGGAAGCTTTTTTTCAAGATACCGAAAGTGCCAGCACCAGTGAAATGTGTACCGGAGGCAAAATCAGGGACGAGGGAACTCTTTCTCTGCTGAGGACCGTACAGCCAAGTGGAGCCAGTGTTCTTAAAAAAATGGGGTACGTCCTGCCATAATTATGCTTCTTATATTAGATTCATACGAGTATTGCAGTTGGATTACATCTGCTCTAACTGTAGGGCTGTGGTCAGCCAGTATTTGCACACCCCTGACGCAGTGATGTTCTTTTGTCTTTGTATACTTGTTTTACCCTAAGTCCAGACGCAGCAGATGCTACGCGCTGATGGGACCAAGCAGACAGCGCCAAAAGT
>JABSTQ010006324.1:0-37476 GCA_013358835.2 Ixodes persulcatus | reverse complement strand
GTCACTATTGGCGAAGCGCTCTGACCCGTTTGTCACCCCCCCACCGCGGTGTTTACCCAACACAAGGCCTGCGCACATTCCCACAGGCCTTGTGGGCATGTTCGTGTCATCTTTTTTAATAGAGCGCAGAACACAGTGTAATGAAAAAATACCAACAATTAGTGAAGTGATGTTAAGTGCCGGATCTCCCCCGAAAGCAGTCGTCAGAGGATGCGAACTTGACCCACTTGGGCTTTTGTGCAGAGCTGGGCACAGTGCATGCTGCATTGTTCAAGCAGGCCGGAGTGGTAACAATAGAGCCCCCCCCCCCCCCCCCCCCTCACCGGAGAACACGAACTCCAGCCGAACACTGAGGCCGCGTTCGGTTAAGTCAGCCGAGCGCTGAGCCATTATATTTGTCGTCCCCATCTATCTAGTTCTAAAGTTAACCGCTTGGGGCGCCACGATCTGATCTCCTCCCCAATAGCTAAAGCGACCTCTTGTTGTCCCAGAAATGTTTTGTAACATCTATGAGTGATATTGCCACGCTCGCTGCCCAGCGAGCGCGTGGCCGAATGGTTACCGCGCTTGGCTTTCGCGCGGAGGCTCCGGGTTCCATACCAGAAAGCGGACTTCTCTTTTATTTATTCCTTCAACTTGACATTCTCGTAAGTTCGAGAATTTTGTCGTCTGATTGAGTTACGAATGTTCTACTCGCCGAACTTTCTACGCCGAATGTTCCAGAAACCCACGCGGGAACAAAAGGTGCTCCGAGTGGCGGTCCGGAGTCAGTCTCGCCCCAGCGGTCGATCCTGCTGTTTCGCCGACATCGACGCCTGCAACGCTAGCCTTTCTCTATTTTGTTTTGGGAACAAGTTCGCCCCATTAAACGTTTAGTTTCTTTAGTTATTCGCTGCCTCATCTTTTATCATTCGTGACAATATTTTGCTCTTTATAGCGAACTGCATAAAATAGCCCTATGATACTTTTTTTTTCCCATTTTGTGTTGTTGCGTGCTAATAAACCATTCTGGTAACCCAGATTTGCGGAGCTGCATAATTGTCGTTGTCAATGACGTCGATACAAATTAAGCAATGCGGAAGTATCTTCAAAAGTAACTGAAATACATTTCTAAGTATTTGTACTCTACTCAAGATACTTTACAGTGAAAGTAACTTGAGTAGTATTTTAAATACTTTATGAAGCAAGTATTTAGTAACTTAACTTAAATACTTTTATCGAGTATTTTGTCCAACACTGGTTCTAAGCGGTATTTGCGCAAAGTAAAAAAATTGTTGCATAGCCCCTTTAAGGGTGCCTACATGTTTCCGCCGCTCCGCTGTTTAGGGTGGCGACAACGTTTGTGATACCTGTTGCCGACAAACCAGTGTTGCCTACCTCGTTACCATGGCAACCTCCGCTGTTTTTGTCGACCATTTTGTCACACTCGCCGGTCGTGCGCTCGGACTACGCCGCTAATCCTCGTTAGGGCTAGGGAGCGCTCACCGCTCTCGTTCCGACGGCGAGGTTTCGGTGTTCAATGCCGGTCTGTGGCGTTTCATTTTGTCGCGGGAACTCGCGTTTCGATAAAAACAACGCAGACTTCCAGCTCACAACTTCAAAATATGAAACACCCGAATAAAGAGAGCGACAGCTACGAATACCGCCATCCTGCTGAGCCTCCGACTCCTGTTATGAACGGAAACGGAAGTGGCCTCACAGTGTGGCCGGTGTGTCGAGACTACAGAAACTCAACGTTGTGTACGTTTAGCGAACTAAGAAGTGGGAAAATATGGCGGTGAGAGAGGATCTGGGAAAGGGTAACAAGAAGTTGGCGCCACCCTAAAGCGGAGCGGAAACATGTAGGCACCCTATTGCTACCTTTTTCCTCCATTTTTTGTTAGAGTGCGCTTTTTTCTTTATGAATGTCGAAAACTCTACGGGAAAAGAAACGACTGAAGGACCGACCTCGTCGTCTTGGCCCCTGCGTCAACGGCTCAGCTCCAACCTGGGTGCCCAAATCCTGTTTATCAAACAAATAGTCAGAGTGCAGGCGAGCTGGTGTAAGTTGAACGTGATTGTAAACCTGAGACTGGGGCAGATAAACAGTTTCCTGTTTATCAAACAGCGTGCTGATGAAGCTTGTAGCAATGATATTTATATAGTTTTCCTTGGCGTCGGTGGATAATAAGGACTTTAATTTTCCTTCCATCGGTCTGGGTTTTGTTTATTTTTGTTTTGACAAATTAAAAAAAAAACTAAAAAAGCAAGAAAAAACAAAACAAAAGAAACTTCGCTTCTTTTCAGTGATCGAACCCTCGACCGCGTGATCAGTAGCGCGATGATCTATCCCTGCACCAAATGTACAAGGAGAAACCTACGCTGTTCCTTTCGTCTTACCTTCCGTTCCTCCCTTCTCAGGGGGGCGTGTCCAACGCAAGGAGGAACAGTCACTTTTGCTACCTTTCTCCTCCTTTTTTTCTTAAAGTTAAAATGCACCTAGGTCGGGACGCGCTACCTGAAAGCACCGCTGAGGCATGGTTGTATAAAAACAATATTAATTGTGCCGCAAAACCTTGCAAACTAAAGATTTTAAAAACATCACGCGCCCTTCATTTTGTACTAAACTCCAATAAATGTAATACAAAAAGACTCTTTTCCGTTTGTTTTTACGCAAAAACATGCTTTCTAAAAGCTCAAGGTGACCACAGTACAGACAAATGATAAAGAGTGGCACTGTTGTCGTATTTAGCTCGGTGTCGGTGGACGCCAGCGGTCCAGGTTTCGACGGCGAGTTTCCCAACTGAGTGTTTTAGTAACGTTGTCCGCTGCGTACAAAAACCGTCTGCTTCAAACGCCATTGCCTTGGAAATTGCCTTCTCAAAATTTTCACACGCATCCGATATTATAAAAACTTCAATAAACGATTTTGTGTTTTACCAACTTCACGACAGACTAGTTTCGAAAAGTGTGAACTTGGAGTTTATTTTTTAATCTGCCGTGTTGAGTCGATCTCCATGTATTCTCCCATGGGGCGGGCCGCCTCCTGGAACCCTGAGTACCACGTGACTCGTGCCGCGCTGCTCTGTCGGCCATGTTGTCGGCGAAACACGCGGATCAAAGGATTGCACTACTCTGCTCCGTATACGAGCTATATAGTGCTCTAGGTAACGCGTTGTATATTACGTTTATATTATATATATAATAAATTGTACAAGACTGCGCCTTTAAAACGTATATTAATGTCGGATAAACGCGCACGAACCCCACCGCGCCGCTTGGAAAGAAACATTTTTTTTCACGTCGATAGCATCGATAGCAGGTATTTTCTCACGTAGTTGCGCCATGGCCTTCCTTCCTCCGACATTGTGACGTAACCTCTCAGAGCGCTATGGCCTTCTTCTCTAGGAGGCGTTGACTCTAGCAAGGCGCAGCCGGCAAGCAACATTGAGACACTCTAAAGTCACACCATCAAGGAGGATAGAAGGGTAGGAGAGGGCATGACGTCAGCCCAGTAGCCTCCACAAGCCATGCTCCCTTGACGCCTCGCCTCTTTCTCATTTTTCTCCTTACTCACACCACGTCACGTGACCGTAGCTAGCCTTCGTCTAGCTATGGTTTACTGGAATACACCACAGTCTAGCCTTCGATCTGATAAAACCTGCCGGACGGAGCGCGCGCTAGCCTGCAAGGAATCCTCCTACAATAAAACCATCCATCTCGCACGTGACATGTCACGCGCACCAATCGCCAGCGAGATCTGTGGTCACGCTGGGCACAAAATCGTTTAAACTTTTTACGACTATGTGCCCCCTCCAAGTACTTATAACCTCCTTAAGCGTTTGAGTGCGTTTGACTGCGTTGCGTCGAGAACCGAAAGCGAGTCACCGGCACATCTGTGCTTCGTATGAAGCGTGGAATCCAATTCAAGGAATCATCTCGGCACGCGATAAAAGCAGCAGGGATGTCCTGGTTTCTCGCAGCCGCAACGCAGTCAAACGCAACTGCTTGAACCAGGCTTTACACACCATGGTGTCCATAAACCAAGTGATCATGAGCGCGCTCTCATTCTAGGCAACACCATGATCGCCCAAGCTCTCCTCGCCGCGGTATGTCCAAAACCGCTCACGCAACTCGGTAATTCGAACGCTATTCCTGCTCTCGCCCCCGGCCCATTGACCTTCCACCCAGCACTCCTGGACGACGGTGACCACAGCGAGTTAGTCCGTAACGCCATCGATGGAGCTGGTCGCCGGCGGGTTGCGGTCAAAATGAACAGCTTCCAACATCTCTTGATATCAATCACTCTCATCGCTGCTGCATAAGGTTTAATAACTGCGTCAATGTGCATTACATGTCGCATTTAAGTTAAGAAAAATACAACATAAAACCTTTTTTCGCCAGAAAAAACAAAATACCAACGTAAGTCTGGTAACAATGTATTTTTGACGAATCTTTAGAAAAGTTCAGGAAAAAGTTCGGCTTTGCCGAATCCCAAGATTCGGCGCCCAACTTTCGATTCAGCAAAAGTTCGGCCCATCACTAATGTTTGATCTACGACAAATTTCTACATGGGCTAGCCGATCCATAGCTCGTCTTAGGCGCATCGAAACGGGAGAGACAATCGGAAAGAGAGCGCTGTCGCGCGCCGGATTAACGACAGCAGACGAGGAATAACTTTTAAGGCTGCTCTTGCGCGGGCCGACAGAGCTCGCCGAACGCTTCAGCCGGGAGAGGTCAGGTTTGGGTCAAGACGCAATCTCCGGCTGTCGCGAGGAACGAACAACCGCTCCAGTGAGTGTGAGAGTTTTGAAAGCAAGGAAATCAAAGGAAGTGTTTCTGAACCAATGGGTCAGTATGTCACCTTTCGCTCCAGTACGCCTGGGCGGCTCTTTTTATATCCTTCCAAGGCCAGAAGTTTTTGGGGAAGACGCGTCCCGCTTTCCCTCAAAGCAAGGGAGAGAGCGCGCGCGTAGATGTGGCGGCGCGGGGAAAACAAATGCGCAACTCTGGCTCCCGTAGGGAGCCTATACAGGAACTCTAGATTAGATAACCTTCTGGCTCCATCTGTCGGCCCGTCAGTCAACCATTTATTTTAGTTTCGGTTTCACTTCCAACGTTACAAATATTCCCCGCCAAAAAGGGCTGAGTGCCCTCACTCAGATATACGAAACAAAAACCCGTGAAAAAAATCAGTGTTACACAAAAGTTTGTCCACTGTGAACGAGAAATCAAATTATCTATGAGAGACGCTAGTAATACACAAAATCAGTCCGTTGCAAAAGTTGATCCAGAAAACGAAAGTCAGTGAGAAAAGCTATACTTCGTTTCACCTTATGTGCGAGCGAAGCCAAAGCTAGAAGCGCGAGACCAGCGCTTTTTGGGTTTCTCTCCGGCTCGCGCGCTCGAGCAAAGACTGAACGCACGGAACTTTCGCGCTCGCGCTTCCAGCTTTGCCTTCGCTCGCACATAAGGTGAAACGAAGTATAGTAGTACAAAAAATCGCTCCACTGCAATCGGGTGGAAGCTTGGCGGTTGCGTTCGTTCGTCTCTTGGTTAGAGCCTGTCTGTAGTTCACGAGCTGACCTAAACACTGGCACTGACACAGGTTCCGGCACTGATGCCGGTACTGGCACTGATGCCGGTACTGGCACTGGCGCCGCTACGGCGTCGCTCACTTGGGAATGCTGAGGTTCCCCACACGCTTGGTCCTGAGTGAGGGTGTCTTGAGCATCGTGGAATTCCTCCTCGTCCCGAATGTCGGGGATGACAAGGTGGTCCCCTGTCGGACCGTCGTGTGTGTCTGTTTCCGTGGGGTCGTCGCTGCTTCCTCGTTCGCTGTTCTCATCACGCACCACGAAGGGCTTCATGCGATTCACATTCACCACGTCCAGCTTTCCTCTGCGATTCTCAACCTCCCAATCATTTTCGGCTGTCTGTCGGACTACCCTGAAGGGCCCGTGATAGGCATGGAGGAACTTCGTTGTCCTCCCTCGCTTTGAAGTGGGCATCCGTATGTACACAAGGTCCCCGGGCTTGAAGCGCGCTGTGCGTCGGTGCTGGTCGTACCTCTCCTTGTTATTCCTCTGGGCCCGTCGCTCACGTTCCGCGACGATCTGCTTCGCGCTTTCCCATTTTCTCATGACCTCTTCGTTCGACGGAGTCTTGAGGTGTCCAAGCTGCAGATGGAGCATCGCGTCGATGGGAAGTGTTGGCTCATGCCCGTAGAGAAGAAAGAACGGCGAATAACCGGTAGTGTCGTGCACCGATGAGTTATACGCGAACGTCGCGTACGGCAGAAACTGATCCCAATCCTGATGACTGGAGGAGACGTATTTGCTGATCATATCAGCCAAGGTTCGATTGAATCTCTCGCAGAGTCCGTTCGTTTGGGGATGGTAAGCCGTGGTTCGGGCGTGGTTGGTGTCCAGAAGACGAAACAGTTCCTCCATCATCTCGGAAATGAAGTGGCGACCCCTGTCGGTTAAAACGGTCTCCGGTGCTCCATGGCGAAGGACCACTGCTTGCATGAAGGCCTTGGCAGCGGAGGCAGCAGTTGCGTCAGGGGTGGCCACTGTCTCGACCCACTTCGTGTGATAATCGATTATGACCACGACATACTTGTTTCCGTCTTGTGAGGAAGTAAGGGGACCCAGGAAATCCATTCCCACTCGCTGGAACGGCCTCTGTGCTGGAGGTAAGGGCTGCAGTAGGCCTGCCGGCCTCAACGGGGGCGTTTTCCGCGTCTGGCAGTCTGGGCAAGGCATCACGTACCTGGTGATATCAGCGAACATCCTTGGCCAAAAGTATCTTTGCCGAATTTTGTCTATCGTCCGCTTGATTCCCAGGTGACCTGCCGTAACGTCATCATGACAAGAAACGAGAATTTCCTGCCGCATTGTCCTAGGCACCGCCAGCGCCAGCCTTTCTGCCTCGTACCCCTTGGCTCTGCGGAAGAGGATTCCGTTGACAAGACTGAAGGCCCGCGCAGCCCGTTTGACTTTTCTTACGACGGGGTCTTGTGGTCTCTCTAGGTGTCCAACGATTGGTCCAAGGAACGGGTCGGCGCGCTGATTTTGTACGATATTTCCTCCTTCTACCAATAGAAGCGGTAGCTCTTCCTCCTCCTGAGGCGCAGGGTTGTAGGGGAGTCGGGACAGTGCATCGGCGTTGCCGTTCTTCTTTCCTGGTCGGTGTTTCAGAGCTATGTTGAATTCCTGTAGGAGCAGGCTCCATCGGATGAGGCGGCCGTTTGGGTTTTTGACCGTCATCAGCCAGGTGAGACTAGACTGGTCTGTCACCACCGTAAACGGAACCCCGAACAGATACGGACGGAACTGTCTGGTAGCGTAGACAACCACGAGACACTCTTGCTCTGTCGTGCTGTAATTCGCTTCGGCGGCATTAAGATGGCGACTGGCATAACCTACCGCATATTCCTGCGTGCCGTCTCTCTGGACCAACACCGCCCCGATTCCATAGCCACACGCGTCTGTGTGAACCTCAGTGGGAAGACAGGGGTCAAAGAGTCTTAGCACAATCTCCCTGGTCAGGTGCTGTTTTAGCTCCTCAAAGGCATTTTGGCACTCTTGGCTCCAGGACCACTTGACGTCACACCTGGTAAGGTCGTTCAAGGGACGGGAGATTCGGGCAAAGTCTTTCACAAATCGTCGATAGTAGTTGCAAACTCCCAGGAAGCTGCGGACTTCTTTAACGTTTCGAGGACGTGGGAAGTTACTCACGGCACGGATGTTGTCCGGGTCCGGTCGAACGCTTTTGCCGTCAATCACGTGGCCCAGGTAGAGGACGCTGCTGGCGGCGACTTTGCATTTCCTGGCTGAAGTCGCAGGCCCGCCTCGCTGAGTGCCTCGAAGATGCCCCTGAGGTCTTGTAGGTGGTCGTCTATGGTCCGAGAAAACACGATTATGTCGTCCAAGTAAGCCAAGCACACCCTCCATAGCTGGCTGGCAAGCACCTTATTAATCATGCGCTGGAAGGTTGCTGGTGCGTTGCACATACCGAACGGTAAGACGTTAAACTCATACAAGCCAGCCCCCGTGGTGAACGCCGTTTTCTCCTTGTCTGTCTCTCGAACAGGGATTTGCCAATACTCGGACGCCAAGTCCAATGTCGTAAAGTACCGTGACCCCTGAAGCATGTCCAAAATGTCATCCACACGCGGGATTGGGTGCACATCCCTCTTGGTCACCGCATTTACTTTCCGGTAGTCCACACAGAATCGCCAGGACCCGTCACGCTTGCGCACCAGGACGACTGGCGACGACCACGGGCTGGTCGACTCTCGAATCACGCCCGTCTGTAGCATGTCGCTGACTTGCTCGTGGACGACCTGTCGCTCGTATGTCGAGTTTCGGTAGGGATTCTGGCGCACAGGTCTCGCGTTCTCCGTATCAATTTCATGCTCGACAAGATGAGTGCGACCCAGACACCCCTTCTGTGAGAACAGATGCGCGTACTCATTCAACAGTGAGTGGACTCGCTTCTTCTCCGCGCAGCCTAAATTAGCCGCTACATCAACTTCGGATATACCGCCGTCAGCATTTTGTGGAGGGGTCGTGGCAAGCTGTACGGCAAATAGGGACGTTGTGCGCCCCACCGCAGTTCCCCTGGTTAACGTTATGGGTGACGAAGACGGGTTGGCCACACGTGCATACCCAACATTGGCCGGGTCAGGGACGTCTCCGGGAGTGGCTCGATGAGAAACGCTCCTTGGCCGGTGATGGTGACCGGCAGCAGGACCTCGCTGCAGGCTGGTATAGTGGTCGTCTCCATGGAGTAGGCCTGATGTGCAGACGTTGGGATGGCGACGAGCGGGCTTTCAAGGTTCAGCCGGAGTGCATGTCCCTGGAGTATGATGTTCTTCCCCGGGAAATCTATCACCATTTGTGCGGCCGCACAAAACGGAAGTCCGCACAGGATGTCGTACGGAAACTCCTCGAGCACAACAAACTCGGTGCGGACGTGCACTGGTCCGATCACAATCTCCAACACCACTTCACCACAGCTACTCAACAGCTCCCCACTCACACTTCTTAGCGTCGACTTGGCTGGCTGGGTCGCCTTTTTCAGGCGAGCTGCAAATTTTCCGGACACAATGTTTGCCGTGGCTCCGGTGTCCACGATCACCTCGACGTCTCCGCCGTCGATAGTCGCCGAGTGTGATGAGGTGCGATGGCGAGTACGCTGCACATATGGAGCCCCCTTGGTGGTGTAGGGGCGAGGCTTGTGGACCCCTACTTCTCAGTTTCCCTGCTAGGCTGAGAAACCGTTGAGTCGGGCAGTGGCGGAGTCGCGGTCGTAATTATCCCTGCTGTTCTCAGTCGCTCGAGGTACGATCTCAGGACACTGGCGTTGGATGTGGCCTGGGCGGTGGTACCTGAAGCAAACGACGTTACCGCTCTGGTTTCTTGTGAGACGCGGCGGGAAGCGCTGGCGTGCTCGTCCGAGTTGCTCTACGGCCATCGTGAGAGCATGGACACTGTCTTGAAGGGCACCAAGGATGGCCGTAGTGTTCTCACTTAGCTGTGGTGCCCCTGGTTCCCGGACGTGGAAGGCGTCAGAGGGGTTCGGGCGAAGTCCGGTGTCCGCCGCGGGTGTACTCGCCTGTGTTGTGGGCTGTGGACGGGAGAATGGAGAAGGCGCCGCAAACCCAGGAAGTTCGTGCGTCGGCATCGTCAACAGCGCTTGGCGTGCCATCGCACCGACGTGGGTGAGTCTCTGGAGATGTTGCAGGAAATCGGCCGGGGTGCGCGGATTGGAGATTGCAACCCTTTCCATAATTTCCGGTCTCAGTCCACGCAGGAGACACCGAACTTTTTCTGTGTCAGCCATCGTCGGGCTTGCCCGTGCGCACAGCTGAAGGACTCTTGAAACGTAGTGCTGAGGTGTCTCGTTCAGCTGTTGGCGACGCTCTTGCAGTTGCATGAAGGCCCAGTCTCTCACGTGCTCTCCGGCGAAGTCCCGACGGAGGGCTTGCTGCCGCTGCTCCCAGGTTGTCAGAGGGGCCTCGGCTGTCGCTTCTCGGAGGGCCGTGGAGAACCAGTGCCGAGCCTCGTCCTCCAGCGCAAAGACCAGGTTGTTTGCTTTTTGCGGCTCTGTCCACGACAGTGCTGTGGCGTAGCGTTCGTACAGCAGCATCCAATCTTCTAAGTCTTCGTCCGGTCTCCCCTTGAAATGCGGCGGGGGACCGTATGGCCGCATGAACCTCTCCATCGGTGGCTGCTGGTCCTCGGTGCTCATGTTGTCAGATACGAGCCTACTCCGTAAAGAGTAGTTACTCGCGAACGTCGCCTTCCTCCCTATCCTTTCAGCAGCGCTTGGCAAGTTCGAAGAGCCTCGCGAACCTTTGATGGATGTTCCGGGCTACTTGCTCATCCTCGTCCTGCCATTTCTTGTTCGGGTCGATGCGGCCCCCCTCTTCGCTGGACCGGGCGGATTGCTGTTTCTGCAGGCGTGCTCGGCGATCGCGACGTTGACGTCCTCGGGATCGGTGTGAGTCGTCTTGCATTTCGACGACTACCCCGCACCTCCACCAATTTGTCGCGCGCAGGATTAACGACAGCAGACGAGGAATAACTTTTAAGGCTGCTCTTGCGCGGGCCGACAGAGCTCGCCGAACGCTTCAGCCGGGAGAGGTCAGGTTTGGGTCAAGACGCAATCTCCGGCTGTCGCGAGGAACGAACAACCGCTCGAGTACGCCTGGGCGGCTCTTTTTATATCCTTCCAAGGCCAGAAGTTTTTGGGGAAGACGCGTCCCGCTTTCCCTCAAAGCGAGGGAGAGAGCGCGCGCGTAGATTAGATTAGAGTAACTGTATACTCTAGATTAGATAACCTTCTGGCTCCATCTGTCGGCCCGTCAGTCAACCATTTATTTTAGTTTCGGTTTCACTTCCAACGTTACAGCGCCTTACAGAGCGTCTTATTTCCCGTCCTTTGATACGCCTAAACTTGCGCATTGTTTATTTAATTTTTGCTCAAAAATATTAGATTTTTTTTTATTTTTTTTTTTTTGCTGTGGGGTAAGATATCATATCATATATATATTCAAGGAGCCTTGAAACAGACGCTGGCGGTGCAGAACTGAATTGATTGACCATTTCTGAGTTTTACACATCCAAAGCATTCAACCGCCGGCTAGCCAAACAAAGCGAAATATTCGTTACAATAAAATTAGCCTACTCCGTTTCAGCATAGGATGGACCGCAGCAGACCTATGGAAGGGGCACGGTCAGAGATGGATGGATGGATGGATGGCTGTTACTGGCTATAGGCCTCCTGCGCTGAAGCTTTGAACAAACTGCAGCGCCCTCATTTTGGGTAGTACAAGCTCACCTGATTGAGCCTCGCACTACTTATGGCACGTTGGTTGAGCTTTTTTAATTCTCTCTGATGCTGAAGAACGAAAAAACACCTTTGGACGCCTGAAATCGGCCAGACTCAATGCCGCAAGACAATCAAAAGTGCCAAATTGATGACACCACCGCTAGGGTACGCGTCTCTTATCTCTGGGTGGTGACGTCAAAACACCTGCGTCGCGACGCTTTCATTTTTCTTTTTCTTTGACACGTCTACTTTGGAAAGCGTGAAACGGCATCACTTGGCTCGCGTTCTAAGCGTCTTAGCTTTGACGGCGTTCGAATTTTTGTTGTTTCTTTGTATATTCATCGTGATCTCGCGCTCTGCACCAGAGCAGGCACACTTCTGCATGCGTGACAGTTTGAGACGCTAAAGTTTGTACTACCCAAAACAAGGCCTAACAAGTCCCTTTTCGCAGCACCCCCTGGGCAACGCCGGAGGCCCATACTCTTTGTAACGAGCGGTAGCTTGCGCCAGCTAGACGGGATTGTTCACAGCGCTTGGTTGGCAGGGGTGAACCGTAGCGTCCACTGCGGTCCATGTGAGCCGCATACACACATTTTCACCAAAAACCAACGCGTCTAAACGGAACTGACAACCCGTCCATGCTTTCTAGAAACGTGAACTGCTCATTCTGACCACAATTGTAGGCCAACGCAAAAGTAAAAAGAAAGACTAACTGGTGGAGGTGACATGCACCTCAGTAAATTAAGAAAAAAATATCGCACCGAGCGAGCGGATGAATGACGCTCGTTCACTTTCCTAGCTCTTCAGTGTTAATGGCCCCGAGAGCGAACACAAGTGTCGCTGCGGTCGCCGCGCCCTCATTGGGTGAGGTGTGCCGTGACGACAGGGGAAGGACTCCACTTCGCGATCTCGCATGATCCGGCTGGCTTCCCTGACCCGGTTTCCTGGTTTGGCCGTTGTTTGCCGCAAGCAGTGCGGGGAGCGGGACCTCGTTTACCCGGTGTACAAGACGCTGGGTTAGGCAGATACCGACGTGCTCAGTGCTCCCGTACCTTTTATAAACAAAAAACTTTCACAAAAGAATGCGCCAGCACAAGAACGACGTGCGTAACTTGGACCGTGAACGCACCGCAGTTGCTGAACACAGCGAAGCGCGTGACCGCGAAGCGATTGACACGAGCCAAACTCCCGAAAAGGCTTCTCTTAGAATCTTGGCACATCCAACAGACGCCAGGAAACATCAACTTAAAAATGTTGCTGCTCGTAACCGACGCTTAGCTCCTCTGCATCGAATACGCGGCATAGCTTGTCACATTGTGACTACTGCTCAAAAGAAAAGCAGAAATTTTCACTTCTTAAATTTTCCAACATGGCCCAGCAAATTCAAACGATTATTTTTTTCTATCCAATTTTTACTAAAGATTACGAATTTAATATTGCTCGCTGAGAAAGGCATCATGCATTATGTGCAATCATTTGCGTTCGCAAAATTAAACATGGAAAATATAGCAATTCATAGCACGTGTATATTTGATTTTTTGGAACACTGAAGTGTCACCGACTTACTAGATTTAAGACCTCGATTGCGAGGCGGCTTCGCACGCTTCGACCGGGTGAATAAGCAGAGATTTAGCTCAAACGACTCCAGAAGCCAGCCACCACTTCCTCCTTCCAGTTATTCTGAGAAAATGTTTTACAAGGTTTACAAAATTCAAAAAGGAATCGACTCAAAACCAACAAGAGACCGGCACTCAGAAAACACATTGGAACCAACAGGAAACACGGAGTCACTTTTACTGAAGTGTTTACCACACATGTGAGCGGTTCTCGAATTTCGCATTCAATTTTCAATTTGATGAGACATTCCTTTCTCAGTTCTATATTGGTCAAATTATAATAAGCAATACACCATAGTTGCCGTGGGAGATGTTGTAGCGGAGTAAAGCACTGTATAATCCATTTCCAATATCCAGCTTTTTGTACTGGGGTAGAGGACAGCAGCACACCACCTTACCACCACTTTCACACCTCAGCACCAAAAGGGTTTTTTAGCACGTCTACGTTTGCCACATTTTCCAGCTTCATTAAAATGTCTCAATACGTGCATCACTTTACCAAAAATTAAAGGAAGATTCATTGTTGAATCCTTAGTGAATGCGTTAGCTTGACTCACGGGAAACACCACACACATCCCCCCTTGAGAAACACTAACGGTGACCCCTTCACTTTTCTGTTTTGACTCTACTTTATTCTGCCTCTTTTTGACTTTATTACAATTCAGTGTTAGCGTTTCTCAAAGGGAAACGTGTGTGGCGTTTTCCAAGAGTCATCCCGACGCATTCCCCAAGGATCCATGAATGTATCTTCAATTTTTTCTCGCTTCCTTAAAGAACACATGCAAAGAAAAAAAACATTTTTTTTAAACAGCTTAGATGGAAGAAGGATATTATAAAACGATTTTACAACGAAGAAAAAAAAAATTTTAGAGCTATATTTACGGCGCTATACGAATTTGTAGTTGGCGCCCGCCGGAGCCGCCGCTGGTCACGTGGTAGGCCCGCGCGCCACCGCCCTGCGTCGCCGGAGCCGTAAAGCGACGCCGCCGCCGTACACTGAGCGTTGTGCGAAAGCCGCTTCAACGCGTTTCTCCACGCCGCCGTCGCCGCCGCCGCATAAGTTGGTCCAAAACTCTGAGTTCGTCTGGTTCGGGGCGCCGCCGCCGTCATTTGACCGGCGCACAGGTCTATCACGTCTGCTTGCGCTTTTTTAGGAGTTTCCTTAGGGCTCTAAAAGTTACTTACTAATCTTATTTTTTTGTTATACTTTAAATAAAGATGAATAAGTTACTTTTAGAGGCCATAGGAAGCTTCCGAAAGAGTGCGAGCACCACGTGACAAATATGGGCCCGTCACGTGATAAATAAGGGCCACTTTTCTGCGGCGCCCGCGGGCGCCAACTACAAATTCGTATAGCGCCGTAAATATAGCTCTAAAATTTTTTTTCTTCGTTGTAAAATCGTTTTATGATATCCTTTTTCCATCTAAGCTGTTTAAAAAAAAATGTTTTTTTTTTCTTTGCATGTGTCCTTTAAGCCAGCGCTGGTACATTGATCACACTCCTTTTGTGACACAATCCAAGGCATACACTCCACAAACCAGGAAGATCACCCGCCCCAGTGCCCGCACATGCATTGGCTTCTGCCCCGTGATGCCTCCTCCCTCTCGCCTTTGTCCTTCGCTACTCTCCTCTCAATGCCGCACGCTTCCCTTTACAGTTTTGTCCACAGACGGATGCTGTATACATCTCCCTGCTACGTGGGTACTAATGCTAAAGCATTAATAAACGCAACTCTTGAAACAGGCTTTGCCGCACGTTACCAAAACAGTGCTCTTTTGCGATCTGATGTGCTGAGGGATCCAAGATCTGCGTGGTCTGTCCTACCCGTGACGTAACAAACAATGATGATAGCGTGAGAAACGCCCCCTGCAGTTCATGTGCGCCGCCGCTAATGGAGGGGTTGTTCTGATGTACACACATGCCGACTCGAGCACTTCGTATATCTGTGAACGTAACAATTCACCGTTATATTATTAGGCACTCAGAACGCACAAAAAATGAAGTGAACAAGAAAGAAGGTTATCACATACTGTATTGCTTTCCATATGCTTTCTAAAATTGCAAAATAGTCAACCAACATGAGCCTTGCCCTCAGTTCCTGGATAATCTCACGTGCCATACGTCGGAACATAACGATGAGTCAAGTAGACAGGGGGGCGCCAAGTTTCCAGAAACTTCTACAGCAGGGCGGGCAGAATTATCTGGCACAACACGAAGAATAGCTCTGCACAAGAGCAATCGAGTGAAAATAGAAGCCTGTGGAAGGTGGCAGTTATTCCAGGCATCACTTACGGGAATCGGGCGACTTACGTCGAGTCAAACTAGCATAATTTTCTAAGCACAAGGCAGCTAGAGGCGGGAAAAATGGCCCCTGGGGCTCCCTTCAATGGCTCCAATGAAGCAATTCAAGAAGACCTCGGCTGGTCGAGCACTGAGGCCAAGGAGACAGTGCCAAAGACCTGCTACGAGAGGTGCCCGAGACAGATGGATCAGACAAGGTGGAAGACAAGATCTGGACCTACATGGTCTACAGGGACCAGAATACCAAGCGGTGAAAAAGAACAAAGACGTTCGCACATCCCTGTTACATCCCAACACGAACTGGATGAACACGCGCAAGAGGAAGAGACACGACGCTAGAGGAATAGGATTGCCTAGAAATCATCGCCATGGATGTACGGGGAAGGACACAATTCAGAGAGATTTTACGACAACACCGGGGGAAGCAGTTTCTTATTCAGAGCATGGGCAGCGACTCTCCGAAGACGGCAGTGGAGGGCCCACTTCACTGAAGACCTAGAGACTGCTTGCGCCAGCTGTGGCGGGGAGGTACATAGTGACGGAGTGCCAAGGTATAAGGCCGGAGCCAGAAACGGACTTGTTCCTAGAGGCTCTTGTTATTGGGACAGGGGTGGAAGTCAACATAGACTCGGCGGATGCAGCACAAGAACAGACCATTAGAGCAAGAAGTATATGGTGCATATCGTGTCCCCCCAAAAAAATGTAGCGTTTTTTCACAACAATAAACTATGAATTGCCGAACGCTCATTCAACGCCCAAGTGTAGCGCTAGCTAGCAGTCTGGACCAGATGCCAAAGTTTCAGAACTAACTATCATCCAATTTAAAAGTTATGTAATTTTCTAAAACATTCAATGGGAAATGGGGCCCATTTTAGCTTGTTTCAGGTGACTGGCACCATTCAGCTTCATGTATTCCAAAACTTTATTGACTGAAATTTTCAGATAAAAACTTCAGAAATTCGCTTATAACTTTTTAATAAGATAATGGTTAGTTTGGAAACTTTAGCATCTGGTTCAGACCACTAGGATATTATTTGCGTGGAGAATGAGCGTTCACCTATGGATAGTTTACTTTCGTAATAAAAAATACTGTCTTTTTGTGGTGGGGGACAGAGCATAGACTATATTCACCCGAAAAAAAAGGAATGGCCACCACAATCCAATCTAAACCAATCTGCTGCAGTATGCACAACCACTTGGCAGTCAATTTCACGGCTACGAAACAGCAACAGCGAGGTTCCGGCATGGCACAGGATGGCAAATTAAGAACTTTCCAGAGAGCTGCTCTGCCAACAGCATTCCTTCAGCTAAGATATGCAATGGTTGGAAAACAACACTATAACACTTGCTCGAACTGTCTAGCTTTATTTGCGAGGAGCACCGATACAGAAGTCTGATTACACATTTGTAAGAAAAAAAACACAATGAAGTATATACAAATGCATTACACAATGCAATACGGACCACAGATTAACCAACAATACACAAAATGCAGTAAACCAAGCAAAATAATGGACGTGTCAGTACATGACACCTACGGTCCAAGGATTCCGACATACAGATACACGGAAACAACTATCGGCAACAAGAATACAGATCAATACAAAATTGTGATCACCTAAATACAAGAGTGATATCTCAAAGCAGGTGCCATATAAATACATGACTATGAAGATGCCACTGCAGCGAAGGAAGCAAGAACACTTGGAACGAGATCAAGTCAGTTCACCTCTCTTCAAACCAGCAATTAACACACATTATGGAGTATTCAAAATTGACACGCTGTCAATTGTAAAACCTGCTTGGTGGTGTGGGAATGCGTGCCAGTGCCTTTGACTGCATTGTCACCAAAAGTTGTCCCCCAGTATAGCAAGGTTCAAATCGGGAGCACAAACCACTGCAGTGCACGCACACACTCAAACATCGGTTCCCAGCCGAGTCGATTGCTAAAATGGAGAGGCATGCTACAGGACGTAAAAATTAAATTAAAAAAAATTACTCCACACTACACTACCAGGATCGCAAAAGCAGAAAAAAGACAGTATGGGAATTGAAACTGACAGATATTTTTCTTTAGATAATCAAACTAAACTTTGGTCACACGTTTATTTTCTGCAATTTCCTGTCTTTTATATAGACAGGAGTAAAAACAAACATTATAGACAGCACCTCAAAAGATCTACACTGACCTATTTCAATCTATTGAAAATGTTAAAGGTTTGTCATTACACGGACCAACCTCTTGATAACTTCTGGCAAGGAATCGCTCCCTACTCTTTCACACATTTGTGTGATAACAAACAGTAGCCTTGAGATGAAAAGCTGGTCAGCAATGCAAGAGTTTGGCTAAGCGTGCACAATCAATGTGGTAACCATACTGGATATACAATCAACCGTTCTGAGAAGACGACACTGCAAAAGCCTGTTCCCTGATTAATGCAGTCACCATTAGGTTCGTCATCCAGTGCTTTGGAACATGCCCCACAAGGCAGAAGCATTAAAAAATGTACAGGAACATTGCTATCATTTGTAAGGCACTGCATTCCTGTCATTTTACGGCACTACATGCATTTATATAGTTCAAATGAAATGGTGTATATCTCCGGATGAGTAAAATGATTCCAGATGTTACAAAGCATGGAAGGCTAAACTTGCACCGGATTCATAAACCTTTCGGTGTAAGTGCACTTGATCGTGGCGGATAAATGTGTCATTCTTGCCTGTGTGCACTCTGTTACGGAGGGATAAAAAAATTCAGAGCAAAGCTTGCATTTATATATCCTTTCACCTATGGTTGATCATATTTCAATTCTGAAGACTTCAGAAAACAGAGTGCACTCATAAGGCTTCTGACCTGTGTGCATTCGAATATGCTGGCCAGATGAGAATTTGAAGCAAAGGTTGGGGGACAAAGCTTGGATTTGTGCATCTTTCCACCTGTGAGTGTTTTGATGCAGTTTATAAAATTGCCATTCCACACAGCCCACACTATAAGGTTTTTCACAGCTGTGCGTATGTTTATGGTGGATCTGATCGGAATGAGCCAAGGCTTGGGGAGACAGCTCACACCTATATGACTTTTAATCTGTGTGCTCGATTGTACACAGGCAGATCACAATTCTAATAAAGGCTTGGAGCAAAGCTTGCTCTTAAATGGCTTTTCACCAGAGCATTTGATTATGGCTTCTGAGATGAAAATTCTGAGCGAAGGCTCGGGATCTAAGCTTTCATTTGTATGGCTTCTAACCCTTGTGCTCGATTGTTTTATCAGATTACTACTTTGAGCAAAGGCTTGGGTGCACTGCTAGCACTTCAATAGCTTTTCACCTGTGTGTGCTTCATTATGGCGGATCAGATCGAATTTTCGAGAAGACTTTGGGGCACATCTTGCACTTGAATGGCTTTTCACCAGAGTGCATTAGATTATGCCTTCTTAAATTATAATTATGAGCAAAGGCTTGGGGCACAGCTTGGACTTAAATGGCTTTTTACCCGAGTGTGTTCGATTATGGCAGATCAGGTCACCATTCTGAGCAAAGGCTCGGGGGCAGAGCTTGCACTTAAATGGCTTTTCACTAGTGTGTTCGATTATGGCAGATAAGATTGGCATTGTGAGGAAAGCCTCAGGGGCACAGCTTGCGCTAAAATGGCTTTTCACCAGTGTGTGTTCGATTATGGCAGATTAGATCATCATTCTGAGAAAAAAACTTGGGGCAGAGCTTACACTTAAATAGCTTTTCACCAGTGTGTGAGATTATGCTTTTTTAGATGAGAGTTCTGAGAAAAGGCTTTGGGGCATAGCTTGCACCTAAAAGGCTTTTCACCAGAGTGTGTGAGATTATGCCTTATTAGATGAGAGCTCTGATAAAAGGCTTGGGGGCATAGCTTGCACCTAAATGGCTTTTCACCAGTGTGTGTAAAATTATGCCTTGTTAGTTGAGAGCTCTGATAAAAGACTCGGGAGCATAGCTTGCACTTAAATGGCTTTTCATCGGAGTGTGTTAGATTATGCCTTGTTAGTTGAGAGCTCTGATAAAAGACTTGGGGGCATAGCTTGCACTTAAATGGCTTTTCATCAGAGTGTGTTAGATTATGCCTTGTTAAATCAGAATTCTGAACAAAGGCTTGGGGGCACAGCTTGCACTTAAATGCCTTTTCACCTGCGTGTGTTCGATTATGGTAGATCAGACCACCATTCTGAGCAAATGCTCGGGGGCACAGCTTGCACTTAAATGGCTTTTCACCTGAGTGTGTTAGGTTATGGCGGATCAAATCGCAATTCCGAAAAAATGTTTGAGGGCACAGCTTGCATTTGAATAACCTATCTCTTTTCTGCTTTTGAGTATTGCTGGGAACTTGGGATCTAGAGGCAGGTGACATTGGAGGGTGCTGGTACTTGTATTGTTCATCACCATGGGCAACCAGGTGGTTCACGATCCCACGCTGATCTCTGAGGACATCGGTGCAGAAACAGCACCCGAACCAGATGTCCTCAGTGGCTTTCAATGGGCAGCTGGTCTCTCCCAAAAGTGCAGCTCCTCCTACAAGGCCTCATATGTATTAGGACACACCAGGAAAGCACAACAAAGATAGCCACATGTTTTAGAAATGAGCAGTCATTATTGCAGTTCTGCATCAGCTGAGTGGTTTAATTTCATTTCTTCCTTTTACTTCAGTTCAAAGCACTGAAATAGAGTTGGCTCTATTAACTCTTGTTAGTGTGTACCAAATAAACCTCTTTAAATGGGCCACAAAACAAATTTTGGGTTGGGATAATTAAATTTAGATTGGCATTTTACTATAGCATATGATTTGATAGGCCAAAAAAGAGAAGGCAGAAGGTCAAAAGGCTGCTCTTTGGTACAAAAATTTTAAAACATAGTGAACTATTGTCTACCTCCCATCCTTCGACAGATCTCCGCCTTTTCACTGCGACACATCCCCGGTACCCAAAACATGTCACCCAAACCCAAAGCATGTCACATGACACCCTAGCTGAATATATTCCATTCATCCCTAAGCAATGCCACCAAAAAAACACCTATTTCAAAGTTACTTTGCATGCCGTGTGGCCTGGCTACATTTCTAAATAGTACTTCGGCGAAATATTTTTTGCAAGTACATGATCAAATCTGACATGGTCGTCAAAATAATAATGAAAAGAATGAGCTCAAAGCACTAGCCGCATGCTTCGAAGCAGGGGTCGTGCACGCGGGAACAGTGGATTTCCTACATAACTTTGAATTTCAAGATGAAGGAATACACAACTCTGCTCCCGTGGGAGCTTATATACAAGAACCCTAGCTCACACTAACATCATCGCACCCTGCCGGTTCTACCCTACTTGTTCATCCCGAGAGAAAAAAAATATGGTTGTGCAAAATAGTGTGGAAGGTACGTGCTCAGCAGCGTAACAAAATTTCTATAAAGAATCCGTTGAACTGGCTGCAATAAAAGTTTTCGCAAAGTTGTCTTTTGTGGGCCTTTAATTATATTCGAATTTCATGGGTGCAGATTTTAACTCAGCTAAAACATCATATTTTTGCCAAAGTACAGGGAACAAAAAGGTTAGAATCAGGTGGTTGGAACTGCCACTCAAAGATGGTGCCACACACTCATCTGCTGGATTTGCTTTTGGGTGTTCATCTCAAAAAGACTTCAATGTCTCTGCTTTATGTTGAGCTATCTGTAAAAAAGGCATCAACCAGAAGGTTTTGATTCAGTGCATAAGAATTTTTCGGCCTACATGTTTCGTCAAATCTGCTCACCGAATTTGAGTATGATAAATACACCACCAAAAGACAGTAAAAAGTTTAATGGCCCTCAACTGATCATTTGTTATGTCCGAATACTGCTTGGAGACAGTGGGCTTAAACTCATTTGAGTGTGGGGCCAGATAGCCTAAACCAAAAAGGTCGAGGGCCAAAGCAAGACGGGGTGGGAGGAGGGTTCAAAAAATTTCGAAGAGAAGAGACCTCATGCTCTATGTTTTTGTATACTTAGTTTTGCCAGTAACATCTTTAGATTTGGTTTGGGCCTTAACCTGTGATAACAAGACTTAACATGAAACCGCCCTGCAAACGTGTTGGCAGTTTTATCAGAGCAAGAGTGGAAGTATACTGTCATTCACATTTCTCAATTCATTCACAAATTAAACGAGCTCAACATGTCTCTAAAAATGCAATCAGTATTTGGCAGTTCATGCTTTCCTGACGACTTTCAGTACAACACTCTGAACAAATACTTATCTTTTTCCCTTTGTATCTGTCGGGTATCTCCCGAAAAATAAATATTCCCATTCTGGACAAGTGTCGAGGCGCCCCCGATGGGCCCGTTTTTATTTTGCGGTCAAGCGTCGGGCGCCTTCCGACAATTTCGACTTGCGCCATCTTTTATCGCGTATGTATTGGGTATCGGGTACTTTGTTTTTAGAGCGCAGCTCTTAGGCGCCCGTTTCCGGCTTGAGCGGCGCCGCCGTCGCCGTAACCGCGCGGTGCATTATGGGACGCGTGACGTCACTGATGATGTCATCGGCATTGTCATCGTCACTGATGACGTCATCAGTGACGTCACTGATCGTCATCAGTGACGTCACTGATGATGTAATCGGCATCCGCATCGTCATCGTCATCACCACTGATGACGTGACGATGATGTCATCAGATCTAAGGAAGGATAAAGTAAAAAAAAATACAGATAAAAATCAGCAATAAATTCACTTGAAAAGAGAGGGGGGGGCTGTTATAACAAAATTCATACAAATTTAAAAAAAAGGGATGACGAAATGTTAGGCTAGGTAGCGCAAGCTGCCGCCCGATACAAAGGGTATAGCCATTACCATCCATCCATCCATCCATCGTCATCAGTGACGTCACTGATTATGTCATCGGCATCCACATCGTCATCGTCACTGATTACGTCATCAGTGACGTCACTGATGACGTCATTGGCATCATCGTCACATGACCCCCCCCCCCGAGGTCACTTGACCCACCCCCCCCAGTACCCTTCCCTCCTCCTCCTCAAGAGCTGCACTCTAATTCGGCATTACAGGGAGTTGTAAACGGCTTTCACTTTTTTGTACCTCCATATATTTTCTTTAAGGTGACAATCCTGAGCTTGCAGCTGTATCTTTGGAACGTTGCTCCCGCTGCTCAAGAGTTTGCGCAGTCTAACTCTCGATCAGCACACTGTTGCTGATCGAACTCTCGATTACACTGTTGCTGCTTGCTTTCAGAAAGGTATCTGCAAGGCTCAGGGAAACAGTATACGAGTTCCAGACAACTGAGGCAAAGTTTGCAGCCTTGATTTCAAGCAAGATTATCACACAAGACAGCTATTACCGTCAAATCCCAAGAGATGCCCCACCCCCGAAAGATAACCCACCCCTGTTTTTGGCAAGATTTTCGATTGTTTCAAAAACACCTTAAGATAACCCACCCCTGAAAATAGCGTCATCCAAGCCGGGGGTGACGTCCGCGAAAACGAGGTTAGCTGGCGTGGGTATAACAATGAAGACTGGCTGAATGGACCCCCTTGGGTCCACTCCTTTGTGTTACCCCTTGGGTTGCTGAAACCTGGCTGGGATAAAAGGTCACAGGATCTAAAAATAACACGTGCGCGTTTGGGTTGACAATGCAGCCCGCACACATGTAAAACCGTAGCGGAGTATTTATCCCTTCCACTTATCTCCTCTTCGGGAAATACCTTTGCTTTTCCGCACGAATCCAAAACGTGACTACCATGCATCCCTGAACAATCCAGTCATTCGTCTTTCATTGCAAAGCAAGAATGAAAGGATGTGGCAAAGCTTCACCGTGGAGTAGAAAGTGGAGGTTGTCCGGTGGCACCGAAAGGCTGGCAGCAATGTGAGTAAGACTGCACGCCAATTTGGGCTGGATCATAAGCAAGGCAGTGGAACTACGTACGAAACTCTCCTTCAGGAGTGTCATGGAAAAGGAAAGTTTAAGCGGTCTTTGAACAGCGGTCGACCTGTGTTTTCCGAAGAGATTGACGACGGACTTTTTGAATTTCTACAAGAGAGCGCGGTGGGCAGGGCGGTTAGTAACCGTCTGCTCCAGGAGCAAGCACGGAAGCTTGCATCGGAAGCCAAGGTGGGCAACTTCAACGCATCAAGCTAATACCTGTCCCGATGGAAAAGGAGATTCAATGTGTCACTTCGCGCCGCGACTAACAACAGCCAGAAGCTCTCGATTGACCATGCGGAGGCGGTTTCGACCTTCCGAAAGACTGTAGGCCCGCTGCGCCTCCAGCACGGCTACATTGACTTCTCCATTGCCAACATGGACCAGACGATGGTGCGAATGGACCAACCCAATTTATAGTCCTGTAAGAGCCGACCGGCCGGATCCCTCCGAAGGTGCTATTCGCCCTTAGCATTCCAGATTTGATTTAATTATTTTTTAAATTGCAAAACCATTCATACAAATACCGTAATACTTTTTGTTTTCCAAACTAAGAAAATATTTAGCTCGCCCACTATTACGATCTGTTTTCCGCGGTATTTTCGCTTTTTTTCCTGTTTCCGTTCCGTGTTTTTCAGCGTAGCGTTATGCGCTAAGCCTAGAAGCATACTTGGCCCTTGGCCCCGTAACATCACCTGTGTTCTCGCGTTTGTATCTTATCTGCTATCCGATTTGTTATATTTCAGCCAACGTGCAACTGTCATTCTCTAAAAATGGCTGGATGACATCCGATGTGCTCCTGGAGTGGGTGTGACGGATTCAAGGTCCGAACAGAGATAATGTCCGGCGCCTGTTCGTCCTGGACCAGGCCCCAATCCACAATACCGACGCCGCCCGCAAGGCCCTCGTGGCAAAGGACACCAACGTGGTGTTTGTTCCGGGTGGCTGCACATCGATAGTGCAGCTAGCTGACATCAGCTGGATGAAACCATTCAAGGACAGCCTTCAGGTGACCTGGGCAAGCTCCATTCGAGCTGGGGCAGTGACGCCCAAGGGCAACCTCAAGAAGCCATCTTGACAAGATGTCGTCAACTTCGTTTCCAAGGCTTGGGCGGCCGTGAGGGAAGAAGTTGTCGCCCGCTCCTTCAGACGGTGCGGTATATCAACAACCCTCCAACCCTCGATGGATCAGAAGACGGAGAGCTTCATGAGCGGCGCGCGTTGGCGGTCTCTCCTTCCGCTGCCCTGCCAACCACGTCGAACTCCGTGCGTGAGGAGGTGGTCGACCTCTTGTTTGACAGTGAGAGCGACTGTTCGTTCGATGGTTTTGACGACGAATGAATACAGTGCTAATAAACGCGTGTTCATTCATTGGCTGCGATACATTTCTCAACCTTTTTTTACTGAACACCGAAAGTTCGCCCACGTAACATTTTCACTCAATATGCTCTCGATTTTAGGTGGGCTATCTCTCGGGATGTTACGGGAAGCAGGCGGGCTACTTATAATGTTACACATGATTCTAAACCGTAGACCAGCGGACGACAAAAGACAAACACACGTCTCAATGGTACTGTGAAATTGCGAGACGTGGAAGAGGCAATAATTGTTTGCCAGTGTGGGAGGACATTATTGTGTTAATTAAAGAGACAAATAGGACAAAACAGGTTTAAGAAGAGACAATTAGGATTGGCTCTGTTGGAAATTGTATTGTAAACCATCAATTGCACTGGATGTGGTGATGCAAAGGCTTTTACTTTTGTAAGGGTAAGAACAGGGGAAAGAGAAGCCTTGCATTAAATTTAGTGGTTTTAATAGACCTTGACACAGCTTCTGTTAGAGAAGTTCAAATTTTCTACCATTCGCTATGTTATGAATGTGGTGCTGGCGGTGTGCAGTGCCAGATTAAGACTTACAAAGGCCTGGTTCAAGAAAATTAAAGGCGGCCCCCCTTACTTTGCAGCTCGCTACTATATTGCATTTATTTTAGTGAAAAAAGTATGAATTAATCTTCATGTTGTATTTCTACACATACTATGTATTTCGTCATTCATAAGGTGATGTTAACATAAACAAACATCTCTGTAAAACTTTCCTACCTTTCTATAGCGAAATACTACCAGAGATATACCAGAAATTTTAATCATTCATTGCCCTCGGCACGAGACGCAGCAGATTTTTGATAGGCAATGTAACGAGAAAATAGGCTCTACATGAAAGTCGCACGAAAATATATCTTGCTAAGTAGAATTTTCCTTTAGAGAATTGCAATGTACTTGTGATTTTCGCTAACTTAAGCGCTTTGTATTACTTTGTCAGATACCTGTAATTATTTTACAAGATAACCACGAAAATCTTTTCTTTGTAACTCCTACTTTAATAAAAAAAAACATTCGAAATGGTGACATTTTTGTTTGACGGTGTATGTGCCAGACAAGACATCACTTATTAGACAAAGTATGAAATTATATGACAAAGGCTACTGTCAATATTCTAAAATATCCTACTTGGATACCCCACAAAGAGTGGAAAGGGCCATTAGTGTGGATTAATATATTCACATTTTATGAATACAACAATTTCCCAAAGAAAACTAGGACCCTACAAACAAAATTCTGTTTTATCCAACTGCCCAAAAGACGGTGTGCAGCGGTTGAATAGCTTAGGTCGTGGCCCTAAAAAGTATAAGAACATGTTTAGTTATTTTATTCCCACGTCACTCCGAGGGGCATAATATTGGGGGATTCACAGCCCTGACACTCTACCAATCACGTCGCGTTGATATCATTGCAGGTTCTACCGTAAACGAGCTTCTGGTTAGCTGCACCTAGACGATCACCACTGCCCCTTTCCTGATAAGATTGTCTATGCTGCCTTCACTCATCAAAACAACAAACCCCGTGAACAAGCAAGCCACATGCTACGCAAGTCACTGCCAATTGCTCAACTAAACGTATATGCACTTATTTTCAACACTGCGTTTACTATGACGTGTTGTCTATGAAATTCGTTCCAATATATTTGCTGACATGGTGATCCCTACATAGCCCAAAAACCTAAAATAGAAACGGAATTTTGTTAAAACTAGTATATGGTCACATATTTGCTGCCTGCAGGTAAAAATTAACTTTACGATGCTCTAAGCCCTTCTACACCATAGTTTGATCCACAAGGTGATGCAGTGAAGCGCCACTAATGAGTAGCGCTTCGAGCACCATCACGAGAATAAAGTGGGAACCATTTCGGCCCATGCGGCAAGCTCTGCCTTTTTATCGCAGTGGCCGTCACCCCAAGACGGCAGTGCACTGTTGTCCCTAGAAAAATGGTTCACATTATCATTTGGCGAGTGCTACCCAGAGTTTTTGCTGGTCTCGGAAGAAAACAGCTGGAAATGGGAGGCAGCCTTCTGGAAACCAGCAAGACGGCATCGTGTAAAATTTAAATGTAAACATACTTGGCTCGACAATTTTTTTAAATCTGGATGGATGGGTAGATGAATTAGGTCAAGGTACTTGTTTTGAGCGATCACTTGAGCTACACTGCCCAAAGTATAACTAAACTTGCTCCTGTTTTTTGTCTTTCATTCAATAGCCTCCTTGAGCCCTTCCCACCAATCTTCCAGCATTCATTAGTTTGCTTCAACCTTTTGGAGATCTCTTATTCCTTCATCAAATCCTCCCATTTCAAGGCAAGCTTAGCTATGTGGCTCAGGTAGGTATAACACCCTCTAATTTAGCCAAAAAGTAAACTTGGAAAAAGAAGAATCCCAGTTAGATTACATATTCGCAACTCCAGCCCGCCGCTCTCCCTACCACGGACGAGCGGAGAACTAGAGGAACGGCGGCGGCGGTGGCGCGGTAAAGGTGGCAGGGGCTGTAGGCCTTGATGAGTGAAGCCGTTTTAACAAAAAAATGTGAGCACGTGAAAATAGGAATTCTTGCACTCCGCCTCACAACAGCGTTGCACGAAGGGCTGGGATGTCTAATTTCATTAGAGACTTTTCGTATATCGCATACGCTGCGGATTTCTGGTCCTGTCCATGACCGCCAGCTCGATCTGTGCTCAACGTGACGGCAAACGCTCCCGCTAATAATGTAGAGCTCTAGCGTACGGTCTATGAAGAGTCTATTCTTTGCCCTAAGTAGGAGGAAACTGGTCGCGCAACAATAAGTCGAGTAATACACGTCGGGAATGGGTTTGAGTTTTAAGGCCGTAGGAACATGACCATTCATTCCAATCACTTTTAAAGGATAGAATATGCGTACTTGCTTTCAGGTAATTACAAAGTGAATAAAGAAATGCTCGAAGCATTTTAAGCGCATCTGTGTTAGCCAGCCGTTCGTGACAAGAGCTTAGAAAGGGCATTTTTGGCGAGGGGCCGCAACGTTGCAAAGAACACGGTACATAAAAAAACGTATGGTACAATAAAAGACACATTTTTGGTAGAGCAATAAAAAAAAAACCCTAAACAAGCTAATTATGGTAATTGGCAGTTTTAGCATAGCGTTACCGCAGGCTACCGTGAGCACTGCAATGCTCCTGGCACGCGCTGAAAATTGTGCTTCAAAGGTGCAGCGCGAGCCTCCGGTTGCAATGCTACACTGCACGGTACCCTGCGGTAACAAACTTCCTATCAATAACCATAGAGAGGTTTGATCACGTGTTGCAATACACTAAAACCGATACAGTGAGCAGCGAGTTGAGAGCCTGTGACACAAAGACGTTAATACTGTAAACGCTGCTCTTCCAAAGCTTGATGGTCACCGTGCGCGGCTCACTTTTTAGAGCACTAATAGCCAGGTAAAGCACAAAAATTATATCTTTATCACCTTCAAAAATATTCTGCCACAAACAGTGACGTGGCCGGTGCGTAAAACGCGCTCGCCCACCACAAAGCTTCGCAAGTCGAGGTTTTTGCAACGTTCAAATATCAGCATGCTCATTTTTCTAACGCGCATCAACATCTTCGTCACCTGTAATATGATCCTGCCCTAACGACTTCGCGTTTGCAGACAAATAAATCATTTTTTAGCACACTGACCATGCGTCAGCGAGCAGGCGCACGCGAAATCCTGGAGAATCTATCCCCGTCTCTTTCGCCATCTTGGAACTACTTCACCACCACCTATAGGGCGTTGTAGTTGCGAATATGGTGCCAGTGCACAAACTTTACTATGGCCCAAGCCCTTTTACGCCATTGTTGGGTCCACACGGTGATGCACTGAAGTGCCGCTCATGTGTAACACAGTAGATTTCTTTCACTTGGATCCTTACAAACGCCAATAAACTTAGAATCACTTTGGCCCATTTCTCCTAGAGCTGGCAAGCTTTTCCTTTCTTTACGTAATGGCCATCCTTCCACAGTGGCAGTTTACTGATGTCGCTTGAAAAAAGGTTACAATTATCATTTGGTAAACCAATAGGTTTTGCTAGTCTCAGAGGAAAACAGCTGGAAATGGAAGGCAGCCTTCTGCAAACCAGACAGACAGCATGAAGTGAGAATTAGATGTAAAGATTCTTGGCTCAACAATATCTTTTATCCTGGATGGATGGATGAATTGGGGCATGGCACTTTTAATCGAGCAAACCCTTGAGGAACTCTGCCTAAAGTGTAACTAAACATTCTCCTTGTTTTTTTCCCCCTTCAATGGCCTCCTTCAGCCCTCCCCACTATTCTTCCAGCCTCCTCTTAGTTTGCACTGACACGTCGAAATCATTCTTTTTTTTTTATTATCCGAAACGTTTGCAAACAATGCCTGGACATTACCCTCAAAATTCGAAACTTGGGAATCCAGTATTTGTAAAATAAAAAAAAAACAATTTCCAAATTTCGAATTTGACGCTCCCGCGTTATTTGCGCCAGTGAAGTGATGTCAAATATTGAGAGGTTTTGCAAGTCGAGTTTCTTCGTGCCTCTGCCTCTCCGCTCCAAAATGCCGTTGCCTCCGCGCCCTGAAGCGAGGAGCGGGAGAGAAGGGTGCCAGCATACCGGGAAAAACCGGTTTCTCCCTGTGTGCCGTGCTGCCTATAGCTGCGAGCAGACGACGCTGCCCTGGCGGAATCACAACCCAAACTATGATACACAGACACCAAACCCAGTTGTTTTGACTGTTTGACGATTTCCTTTTCGAAGTCTGAGAAGTCGTCGGGCACCTAAAAAAGACCACTTCGTCCGACTCCTGACTCACCAATCATCCTCTGCTACATGTGTCGAGCGCCTCCATGTTTTCCGAGGGAGGGTACAAATCCAGGAAGCGACATCACACCGGGCTCCGATTTTTGGTATTTCAAAAGGGCCGCAGTGCATTCGGAATTGTGTTAAAAAATATGTTTTACGATTGCCGTCATTAAATGTTGTAGAAATGTCGCCTAGAAAGCTTCTAAATTTTATGGAATTTGACGTCACAGATCAAAAGAAGCAAGGAGGTGAGGAGCGGGAGAGAAGGGCGCCAAAAATAAAAAGTTGCGCAGTGCGTGGGAAAGTTTTTTTTCCGCGATGCGATTTTTTTTGCATGTTTTTGCATGCACTTGCATCCACTTGGATCGTTTTAGACAATAAAAAAAAATGAAGGACGTTTACAACACCCTGTAATGCCGAATTAGAGCGCAGTTCTTGAGGAGAAGGAGGTAAGGGCACTGAGGGGAGAGTATACCCATCCTCCATTCCTCCCTGCTACTCCTCCTCCCCTCTTCCCTTCTCCTCTTTACCCTACTCCTCCTCGTACCTTCCCCCTCCCCCACTTGTCCTCCTTCTCACCGCGCGTTGCATCATGGGAAATGTCCCATAATACACTGCGCAAGACCCTCGTGACGTCACACGTGATGTCACGAGGGTCCCGCACGGTGCACTATGGGACATTTCTCATAATGAATCGCGCGGTTCTGTCGACGGCGACGCCGCTCAAGCCGGAAACGGGCGCCTAAGAGCTGCACTCTAAAAGAAGACAACCTTTGGGGTGTCAGTGCTTTTTTAACTTTTTGGAGATCCCCCATTCCTTCATCAGCCCCTCCCATCCCAAAGCAACACAAAAGTCGACCTCAGTTTAGGTAAGTACCGGACTCGCCATACTTACATGCTCTGCTGTTACCTTCACCTGTACCCAGAGTGTCTCCTCATATCTCTACCTATAATTCATGGTCTTTAGTACCCCCGTCTTTACCTCAGACGATAGACAATTTCATTTTGAATGGTTAAAAAAGTTGTCCTCTCCATCTTAAGTTTTATGCACAGTAGGCTGGTAATACGAGTTTCTTTTGTGCTTTCTGTTATGGGCCACAATGAACCACAAGTCTGGCTTATGTCTGAGTTTGGGAGCTTATTTGTTCACTTTCCAGCAGATGGCAGTATTTAGGGGTTTTTGTTTGTTTTATTTTTATCAAACTACAGTCCTCCTGACCTCCCCCAAAACACACAGACACAAAACCCAGAAAACAATTAGATGTCAACAACATGAAAAAAGGTGGCATGGCCTCAATGCGCATGTTTTTAGCCAAAGAAATACTCAGACTTCTGTTTGCAAGCATTTTCAATCCCCCCTTGGATACCCTAAAAACTATTTTAAACCATACTTTGCACGAAAATTAAAGAAAACATTCACTTGGCCTTCAGATGTTGCTCTCTACCTTCCTGAATGCTTTCAAGAGTATGACATGCTCAACAGCTACTTAATGGATGCATCAGATGGCCAAGTATAGGATTGTTTTCTCTGATGTTTGCACAAATCATAGATTTTCAATAAAACTTTGTGGCATGTTTTGCGAATAAAAAAAAATAGGAAGCAATGGCTGACATTCTATACTGTTCATTGTTTACCAATGTTATCATGGCACCTTGCAGAAAGCCCGCTTCCTATATTTCATCTTCACCTTCCCGTATATAGGAACTCAAAATTTACTGCATCAATGTTGTTGTCTTACCTACTCTGTCCCTGTCTTGTGGCGCATTTTGTCAAAATAACTCAAAATTGACCTTGCCTCACATTCTTTTCCCACTGCCATGAACTTCCCCTAAACTTCAATCCTAGTGCTTGCTTCCCTCCCTGAGAAGCATAATCCATATCACTCTGCACATTTTCATCTGAGCGTCCCCGGTGGAGGATCTCTGAATCCGCGCAAACTGGTAGGAATCTGTGGGTAGCTGTACAAGGAGCGCTACTTTCGGCTATGACCACCTGTAGTCTAGACACAGCCACTGTACTCTCGTTATGAAAGAGGTTGAAACAAAAAACTTACCAAGACTTAAGGACTGGATCCGTTCCATTAGAATTGCTGGCTGTGATCACGTTCGTAAGTAGGCATGGACGATCACGAAGGAGGCACAGGACCACTTGAGATGACTGGGACCAAATGTAAAAAGCAATCACCGTAATTAAGAACAAAGCAGGCACACCCTTCAAGCACATCAGGTTAGCCAGACAGCTATGAGGATAACACACAAGAGACATCCACAATTTTGCCATATTGAGATAACAGTGACAAATGAATGAGAAAACGGAATGCTGTGTGCCTAGAAATGGGTGGTTGTTTGCGTATGTTAACACAATCCATTTTCTTGCTTTCTGTCACATTGCCATTACAGTAAAATTCCTATCAGTTAAAGGGGAGGCTGGCAAAAGATAAAGTCTGAGATAACTATACCGCTGGAACCCATTAGTTTTCCCTATAAATTTGCTAAATTTTTGTAGAGAGCGCTTAATTTTTCTAGATAGATCGGACTGAACCTTGGGACCATCAGATCCACCCATACAGGAAGACCGCCATGTTCCTCTTTCCAAAAAAACGTTTCGAGTGTTGCTTAATGCTTAACATTATGAGCATTCGCACATTGTGAAGTTTCAAAAATTCCTTTAAATTGGGTTGTTGAAAAAAAAAATATTTTCGGGAACAAACTGGCAGTTACGGCAAATGTCAGGAATTACAAAAAACAACAAAAAAAAAAAAACACTACCGTAAAATGTTGGGGAAGCATCCAACCCATTTTCACCGAAAATTGGGTTAATCTAGACATGGGCGCTTGTTTGGTCCAATCGGGCGGTTAACGTATAATTTGCAAAATTCCGAAGTTTGGGAAATGTTAATAGTTGGCACCGGAACGAAGTGAACACTTCTGCAGTATTTTTTGGTAATTAACAAATGAAATACTTAAATTGGGCTCATTTGTTAATTTGTAAAAATACACATGGTTTCATTAGGAAGCCTGTTAAGACTCATCAAAAACTCTTAAATCAGTCAACCTTCGGAAGAGTTAAAGCATGTGTGAAGCGTGAAAATGTGTTTAAGTTTCCACTCGTTCAGCAGGCGGAAGGCTGGCGGTGCAAAAACACTGATGATTTTGTTATCATCGGCAGTTTCACATTGCCAGCCACCCTCCAGCTTCATCAGTGGGAACTTTAGCACATCCCCACACTTCGCACATGCGTTGTCTTCCTATAACTCACTAATCTTTGAGTTCGTAATGACGCTCAGCAAGTTTCTAGTCAGGACCATTTGTTAATTTTCACCAATTCGTGGTTCTTTTCTGCAATCTTCGACGTCCCTCGTGGTCGGCAGTTTGTTCCCGAAAAGAGTTTATTTCTCGAACACCCTAGTAGTAGGAACTTTTAAAAGCGTTTGCAGAAACAGCTTGTATAGTCTGCAATGGAGTGACATCAATTTGGGAGGATGCTGCATCCGCATCACTGCACCTGGTCTTACGCGAGCAGGGGAAAAGGCAGATGTTGCAATTCCTGAACGTACGGTCTAAGAATTGATAGATGCATGAGTGTCAAACAGTTGTGAAGTTGAAATGCAAACTGCACAGAGCCCGATCGTTGCAGCTAGTTGTCATGGCCTTATACATGGCTCGGACTAGACATCCTAGATTGGCTCCCCGTAAGGGAGTTGTTTTCCCCTGGAACAAGGCCACCCGTCATGATCCAACTCAACACCGGAAAACTTGTTACAACTGGTCACAGCAGCCTTCTCGATCTAGGTCATCTTGTCATAGGAACACTCGGCACAAGTGGCCACTTGTCACCGGAAGACTGTTCGCACTCATCTTTGTTTTGGAAGGAGCAAAATCAACCTTGCTTTACACAAAATAATCACAACGCTCGGAATTAGAACTACCACGTTTTTACTAACAAGTGGAATTTGAATCGTACCTAGAAATATGTTCAGGACGCTCGCATTTGGTAAGACTACATTCATTTGAGCGTGGAACTAATGAACACTCAACATATGGGACTACGATGCTATCGTACCAAAATTGTTTGTGCCACTGTACCAAGAAATTTTGTACACAGCTAGCGGAAAATGCAGTTATGGAATTCCTTTAGTATGTAAGGATATAAACTACTGCAAGGCAATAAATAATGTTTTAAGAGTTTGTTAGTACTGTCCAAAATACTACCGTATTTACTCGCACAATGAACGCACTCGCCTAATGAACGCACCCCCCAAGTCGGCTCTAAAAATTTCGACTTTTTTTTTTCACTCGCGTATTAAACGCACGTGTTAAACTATTAAAAACGTATTAAACCCGGAGGTCAAAATTTTGACCCCCCCCCCCCCCCCTTACGCGCGCGAAATGAAGGCACTTTTTTATCCTGGTGCAGCGAGGTCGCGAATGCATGGGCAGCTTGGGCGAACAAAACGCCTTGCAAAAGGCGTTAAAAAAATAAAAAAAGATCCAACGGAAGCAAGAAAAAAAACATGGAGAGGAGCTTTTTTTTTTCTTTTTGCGCAGCGCAGTCTGGACTTTGGGTCGCGCGCCGCGCGCAAGGAGATAAAAAGAGAAGCCGAGAAGCCCTCGCCTAACATAGCGAAACAAAACAACTTGCGAAAGGCGGCCAAAAAAAAAAAACAATCCACAGAACCAGGAGAAAAGAAAAAAAAAACATAAAGAGGAACTTTTTTTTTTTTTTTTGCACAGCGCAGTTTGGTCGCGGGGTTGGGTGTCGCGCGCAAGGAGATACGAAAGAAAAAGAAAAACGGAGAAACCCTCGCCTAAGCAAAGCGCACATAATGAAGGCATCCTGCCCTCGCCTCCTCCTCGCACATTGGAAAGAGAAGCGAGAAGCCCTCGAAATGAACGCACTTTTCTTTCCTGGTAGACCGAGGTCGCGAATGCACGGGCAGCCTGGGCAAACAAAACAACTTGTGAAAGGCGGAAAAAAACAAAAAAAAAACGGAAGCAATTAGAAAAACAAAAACATGGAGAGGAGCATTTTTCTTTTTTTGTTGTGCAGTTGGGTTTTGGAGTCGCGCGGCGCCGCGCGCAAAGAGATAAGAAGTTAAGTCGATTTTTCGGGATAAAAGGTCCGTTCATTATGGGAGTAAATACCGACGCAAAAATTTTACTTCGCATAATGAACGCCCCCCCCCCCCCCAACTTTGCATCGATTTTTCGGAAAAAAAAGTGCGTTCATTCTGAGAGTAAATACGGTACTAAGGTACATCAGAGCATAAAAAAGGAACGGTAAGATATACCTTTTTTTTTAGGCTGGAGTGAAAGTGTGATCTTCGTTTACTTGTCATGTTTCCACTTCTCTCCTCATCTATTTTTTGTCCGTCTTTCTTTTTTCAATTACCGGATTTTCCGTGCTATAGTTTGCACCTGGTGTATAGTCCACTGGGGCAAATTTGGCGTAAAAATAAAGTTTTTGCTTATATAGTTTCAACCGGTGCATAGTCCACACCCAATGTATAGTCTGCACCTGGTGCTTAGTCGACAAAAAATTCTTTCCATAGACGGCACACCTTGACAAATATCTGCTTTCTTAGCTCACAAAGAAGTCCATAACATACATAAATCATCATTAACATACTCCTTTATTCACAAAATCCGTCCCGTCTCGTCATAATGAACGACATTGAAAAACAAAAAAATCCTGTATAGTCCGCACGCATAAATAGTCCGCACAGCCTAACATTTCAAGTTATAGACATGTATAGTCCGCGGACTATAGCCCGGAAAATACGGTAGGAAGAATTGAGGGACCTTCTGCTTCAAATCCTACTTGATGCCGGATGCTTCTTCATATTTAAAATCGCTTTCGCAATCAGTACACTTCGGACTGTTGCGAAAAATGTCGTTAACTATCACACAATTGTTTAACCTGCACAAAATAAAAAAAACAAGTTCGTTGCACGATTTTTATAGTTTATGAATATTCAATCCTAACGTCCTCAGGATTTGGCATGCCAATTCGGAAAACTGCTAATACGACAATTTATTAAAAATAAAAATAGCCACACACTGTGCCTCGTGTTTTGAAAGTCAAAGGAGCGAGCGAGCAAGCAACTTAAAAGGTGCTTGCCGCGCAAAGGTTCATGGAACAAGAGTTCTTTGCCAAAACTGCATCATTAGCCTGAGATCTTTGTTTAGCAGCATATTAATAAATGTCTGATCATGAGTACATGTATTTACCTTCCGACTTATTAAGAGACGACGAAATATTTTCGAGATTGTATGCCATAATTATCAAAGTTGCAATTCAATTGTGAATGGTAAATCACTCTTCCAAGTACCGACTAATCCCATTACGAAACCAAGTACATAAATATCCAAGAGCACTTCTGCCTGCAGCGCGTGATGTAGTTAGCGTATGAACACAAAGACGGGGACAACAATGTCCACATAAAGAAAGTGCTCGGACAAACTGGCTTGCTTTTCACTTCCGGTGCCATTACATTATAGAACCACGGCATCCCAGCTAATTTATTGCACCAAATGTTTTCTTTGGTCTGGTGGGAAAGCTTGTTTCTAAGTGTTCATAATTTCACCGATTCTTTAATAAAATAAACTAGGCAACCAATGTTTGTTTTTTCTTTCATGTACTGGATTACCGGAATTTTTTCTTCAAAGTAGATGACCAGTAACACGTTTCCATATATTCAAATCACAGTTCGTTATTAACACTAAATTGCAAATTAGCTAGCATTCAATATGCTCAATGCCGCACTCCGACATTTAATGCCTAGCAGGTGGAGTTAGTGTGCATACTGTAATAAAAACTTTCCGATAATTAATTGGCATCGCCAGAGCCCAAAGTCAACGATGCATGGGCATGCTTGTTCATGAAACTAAATCTGTCGCCAAAAAGTATACCTACTTTAAAGTCTCTTTGCGTGTCAGTGTTGCCTGGCTCATTTTCCTAGATAGTACTTCGGCGAAATATTTCCTGCAAGTACATAATCAAGTGTGACATGGTCGTCAAAATGATAATGAAAGAATCAGCTCAAAGCACCAGCCGCATTCGTCGAAGCACGGCTCCTGCAAAGCGTGAAGAGTGACTTTCCCGCATAACTTTGATTTCAAGATGGATGAATGAACAACTGTGCTCCCATTGGAGCTTATGTACAAGAAACCTAACCCACACTAACATCATTACACCCTGACAGTGATATGCCCTACTTGTTCGTCCCGTGAAAACAAATATGGCCGTGCGAAATAATAGTGTGAAAGGTATGTGCTCAGCAGCATAACAAAATTTGTATAAATAATCCATTGAAACTGGCTGCAATTAAAGTTTTCTTAAAGCTGTCTTTAGGTGGGGCTTTAATTATATTAAAACTTCATGGGTGTAGATTTTGGCTAAGCTAAAAAATCATCTTTTGCCAAAGTACAGGGAGCAAAAAGGTTAGAATCACCTGGTTGACACTGCCACTCAATCATGGTACCACACACTCGGATCTGCTGGATTTGCTTTTGGGCTCTCAAAGAAACTTCCATGTCTTTGCTTTATGTTGTGTCATCTGTCAAAAAGAGGGTCAACTGGAATGGTTTTTCCTCGGTGCACAAGATATTTTACAGCTTTGTTCTCTAGAACCTACACTCACCAAATTTTAGCATGATAAATGTACCACAAAAAGACATATTAGAAGTTTAATGGCCCCCAACTGAACTTTTTTAGGCCCGAACACCGCTTGGAGACACCGCGTTATACTCAGATAAAAATTAAAAAGAAAATGCCTCGCGTGATAGTGTGCAGATTCTAAGTACTTTGTTGACACCTCATTTGGTCCAAATAAGCGCGTCAGTAAAGGCTGAAGCACATGTAAACGATTTAGCGAGCGACGGAAAAAGCGATGGAGTCAGTGACGAGCAGCGAAGATTTCTCACTGTCGCTTGCCACGTCGCTCGGTTTTCGAATTTCTAGAAAACGTAGCCCATCGTTTGGTCGCTTGCTCCCATCGCTTTTCTGCAGTTTGCCCCATTGCGCAACTGGCCGAGCGACAGCGAAGCGGGTCACCGTCACTTGTGTCGTCGCTTACAGCGGTTTAACCATATGTAAGCGATTTAGTGAGCGGCAAGACGAGCGACAGCGAC
>JABSTQ010006323.1:0-25261 GCA_013358835.2 Ixodes persulcatus | reverse complement strand
GGAAACGTGAAGAAAGCATTGAAGCATTGACATTGAACGCAGTCGGCACGTTTTCTTGTGATGACAGTAAATAGAAAGTATAATATTAATAAAAAGTAAAAAAAATATTAAACCATGGTAAAACACTGAGACAAACAAAACTTTGCGCTCACTATTCCATCAAAAATTTAGTGTATCTAGAATTGAATCTACAATGAAAAACAAAAAAAAATCTAAATCTAAAATTGATGGCTGAACTACTCATGCAAATTGTATATTTTTATAAAAGTATTGTTCACTACAATTTCACCCATCATCTCACTCAGTGTGATGACAGCGCAACACGTGATTTGAACATATAAAAACTGATTATTTTGTTCTGTGCCTTTCAAAATATCATCACCCACACACCGTCCCAAAGCACGTTCTAAAAATCATAAATAATTGTACAGATGTTGTAGGAGTCATGAATGATAATTTAATATAGTAAATGATACAATTAAAACAGATAGTTTGGATGACTTTTAGCTTGATCACTTCAGTCGTCCGTTCAGAATTGTTACTGATTTACGTAGTTGCTTGTCCATCAAAGAATGACGTACTCACGGCTTTTTTTTTTTTTTTTTCCTATTAGGCGTGCATTTCTTTCCTCAATAACGAAGCATACATAACTTGGCTTAGCTCCAAGAGTCCTTTCTTTATCTTTACAACAAATAAAAGAGTTTCTTTCATTCTGAGTAGAAATCGATTGTACGTTTTCTTCTCTTTTTATATCGTCTCCCTCTTAATCATAATCAATACGTTCTCTCCTCTTTTTATATCGTCTCCTTTTTAATCATAATCAATACGTTCTCTCCTCTTTTTATACTGTCTCCCTTTTAATCATAATCAATCGTTCCTATTCTTGGGCCCTGGCGCGCTGCCAAAGACAGCACTTCTTCGACATGACTAGATGGGCATTAACGTACTAAGACACTTCCCGGTCCTGGCTCCAAAGAGAAAATGATATGGCAGCGAGGAAGTGGAGAAGTGAGAGCTCCACTCTCTAGTAGATAAATCGCACATTTAGTTAAACCTTCTTCGTTTTTTTTTTTTTTGCTTTTTTTTGTATTAGCATAATATAAATATGTAACTAAAGCACAACACTAGGTCAGATTTTTAACTCACAAATTTGGGTGATGAATAAGACGGCATTTTCCCTAAAGAAAGAACTCTTTTTCTGATTAAAAAGGTATCAGCTATTTTAAATGATATCAACAATAAAACGGCCGCAAAACAAAGGCCGGAAATACACTGGAATGAATAGCGTCTAAAACCGGGAACGAGTCTAATTTTCTTATTTAAATTGCAGTTGCCTTCTTTTGCAACTCGCAAGCAAATGATTTTATTATTGAAAAGACTATGAGTGCGCAGGCGAACTAGTGGTAGCTAATCATGATGTTTCGCACCTGAGACTCAGGTGCAGAAAAGGAAACACTTTTGGTCGAAGGAACAGACAGAGAAGGGAACACAGAGGGGAACAGACACAGAACGGACAGAGATGGGCTGTTCCCTTCTAAATATGTTCTTTCTCTGCGCCACGGTCTCATTTGTTAAATAACATTATGTCATTATGCGGGATGGGCGAGCACTTGAATTGCTGCGCCGGCACTCAAAAATCAAACCGAACTGTATGAGAGCTCCCCTATCTTGCTTATGTACGCCAGTGTTGGACCGTCTTTGTACATCTTGGGACCATTTTGGAGAAAATCAGACAGAAGGTCTAGAGATAATGCAAACACCGTGTTGCTCCTCTCGTTCTAGGAAGGTGAGTGTGAGACCGTTATGCAAACGCAATACACGTGATAAAGAAGCTATGGTGGAACTGATTAGCGAGCCCACTAAACGAATTGCGTTAAAAACGTTTATATGTAGCTTCAAATATACAATACAAGCACTAAGAGTTTGTTTTAGTGTATACCTCCCAATTATATATTAAAATGTATATTCATTAGTTACTTGGACTTCTGACTGCGTTGGAGTTGGGTAAAAGTTAATTTTGTGTCAAGATAATTGAGGGAGGAGATATTGTGTCGTTTCAAATTAATGGTTCCGCCAATAAAAAAAAACCAGAACAAAAAAAAAAAAAAAACCCTTCGGTGTTTTTTGCTTGTTTTTTTTTTTCGTTTCCTGTGAGGTTGCCCCATAGCGCTGCATGTTCAAAATGAATACACAATGAAAAGTGTCGCTGATACCAGAAAAGCCGTACTGAATTCTTAGGAGACTCCGTTCCTGATGCCGTAACGCGCGCAAGAGCGGCAATAAAGACGTTTCTCAATTAACCTAATGAAACTGCGCACCAAGCAACAATGCTGAAGGAAAACGTTGGGAGGCTTGCTTTACAGCGGGCGTCATCAAAACACCAAGTAGAAACTAAAGCATGCGCGCCCGTTTCATGACGTCACGCTACAGCTAGTCCAGAACGCGGAAAAGCGACAGAGCAGACTGGACTTGGCAGTGGCGGCGCGCTCTGTCTAGGCGGCCGTACCTTCAAATGAAAGGGATTGTACGCTTCTTATTTATACGTGCATGACAAGGACCTGATTAATATAGTCGCTATTTCTTTCATAGTTGGGAGTCCGAATGAAAGCTCTGACTACTAAGCTCTGTCTATAGATTAACAACGAGGGAAAACAATAAACATTCCTGAGGGTACAATTGCGGCAAATGGTTAATTGACCTTTATGAAACCGAAAAAACAACAAAACTAGACCGCAATCAGAAATGTGTCAGTTTGAAAGGCTTTCGATGGTTTCGTCATTTTAATGATAGTTTTTTTGTTTTATATTATGAAGAGTTCATAGAAGTGTTGTGCACCTGCCTACCGAAATAGACTGAAAAATGGCTAAATCAGTGCCATTTTTTAAAGCCAAATTCAATAAATTTTATTTGGAAGGCAAAAAAGAAATAACTATGATCTCTCCATTAATCATAATATTACGTAAAAACAATAAAATTGCATACAGAATAGTTTTACTGTGGCAGACATCGAACGGGTTTGGATCCTTCGCACCAAAAAGAGCCACATAAGTTGAATGCGCAAAAACAGACCCTAATTTTTTTACCCACTTTGTTTGCAATAGGCAATATGATCAGCAATAAAACTGCAACCAATGCTCCCCAAAGATGCTCACAGGTACTCGAATACTCAGGGCATGCATATATGTGTGATGTATGGATTGTATCGATGTCATCGCTATTTGCTTCCTATAATTGTAACAAAAGTGTTGTGTACCTATCATGCGACAAAAGTTAATCGGTACAAATTGATAAAAAAAAACAATTACATTGAAACGCGTCGCTTTTGAACTCGTGAGGCCAAGGAATGACGATTAAAACAGGTGGCACAAAGTTTTTATATATATTAGGGTGGTCCAAGTCACCAGGCTCGATCTAAAATGGACCATAAAAATTCAACGTCTGCACGTAGCAATCTAAACTTTTCGTCAAAGGTGTATTTCACAGGCCGGATTTTTCTCGTAAAATTACAACGCGTACTTCTCTTTCTGTAAAAAATAAGGCCAAGAAACTTACCAGGGTCTATGGCGGGCAGCGACGGAGACGACAGGGGTTCAGTAGCGGGGTGTGTTTGGCGTTCGTATTGATAGATGGCGCTACCTCCTTATCGCGACAGCTCGCGACCACCGTGGTTTATTAAAATGAATATAATCTTTTTGAAATGAACCTCCGGTTAAAAATAAATGCGGATAATAAAAGCAAAACAAGTAAAAAAACGCGTCTGCATAACGGCGGCGCTTTTGCAGCCAACGGATTTCGTCGGCGTGTCGTCTTTCTTTCGCTGGTCGGCTACACCTTCGGACGCTGCTCCCGACGCCATCTATCAATACGAACGCCACCACTTTCACGCCTGCAGTCAAATGTATGGGCATATCATGGGCTCGAAACGGTCTAGGTGAAAAGTGTTGAAGTGTAGAAATGCAAGATGTTTCATGTCTCGAACAAATGGTCTCGCATAGCGTGCTCACCGAACACGCGCACCACTGAAAATACAGAACATTTCGTGTATGCAAGGGTTTGCACACACATTTTATAAGATTATGAGTGTCTTTTTGGTGGCGAAAAAAGCCTTTTGTATTCGACAAGCGCACCTTTTATACAGTCGCGTGTCAACCAAACAAATACAAACAAATCGGACAAGACAAACCTGCCGACGGCGAATTTATTGCCGAACTCAACAAGCGTTGCTGAGTCCGAAGCAACAACGCCAGCCCAAGGAACGCCGAGCACAGCGGCAAGTCGGCGCCAAGATGCCGATACAACTGCGCTGATGACATTTGCAGCTGGCTGTGCGCAAGATGGCGCTGCCGCAACCGAGTGGCAAGGTCCATTGCCCTCAGACAACGAAAAATGGACACCAGTCACCTACAAGAAAAGAAAGCGGGTACGAGTAGACCCCTCACTCCAAGCCCACGGAACGGTACGGCTCCGACAGCGCCTGTTCGAGTACAAGGTTCGCCCTACGAACTCTCAAGTCTCGATAAAGCCTTACCTTCAACCACTCAAGACGGAATGCACCATGCTGCGCACTACAGCATCGTTCTCGATGCACCTCATCGAGCAAGCCAACACCATTTCGGTCCGTACGGACACGGAGGAGCTGGCAAAAACGCTAAGTGAGATTACAGAAATCAAAGTGCAGGGACGCGAAGCACTTCCCGTACAAGTCTTCCGCACGTTTGGCACTTCATACACCAAAGGTGTCATCTATGATATCTACCCTAAAGAGCAGGACCCGCGCGACGAAGTCCTCAACCGCGAACTCGAATCGGAGAAGATCGACATCGTGGCCGCCCGTCGGCTAGGCAAGTCGAATACGGCTGTCATCACGTTCGACGGAGAGAGACTACTGAGGTCGATCTTCTACGGCAAGCGCTACATGAGGGTATTCGCACACAAGCCAAAGGCTGTTACGTGCCGTAACTGCCACAGGCTGGGCCACAAACCTGACATCTGCCCGAATCAGGCGGTGTGTCCGATCTGTGGAGCTTCTCACCTAGCCGACACTGACCCCGCCAAGGGACCAGGATGTCCGGACTCTACTCCCTACTGCCAGGGGTGCAAGAAGAAAGGCCACCTGGGTACCGATCGCAAATGCCCAGCATGGTCGGCATCGAACAAACGGATGCGGGAGGACATCCAGAAATTTAAAAAACAACACCGACTCCAACAGCCGTCGGAGAACACAGAAAGAGTAAAAGAAACTACGACAACACAGAGCGGCACTTTATGGGCTGACAAGGTGAAGCAGAACATCAATGCACCCCCACCCGCCCCTACTGGAGGGTCAGAAACACAAGAGCTTTGCAACATGTGCAGCTACATCAAAGCTGAACTCGACAGGCTTAAAGCCACAGTCCAGTCCCAACAAGAGGAAATCAAGCAATACCGGGAAACTGCTAACCGGCAAAAGGCGCTAGCAGCCCAAATCCTCAACGAAAAATGATCAGAGCGCTCCAGTGGAACTGTCAGGGGCTCCGCAAACGGGCAGCGGAACTCCGAGTACGCCTTCTGGATAAGCCTGACGAACGCCCGGACGTACTGTTACTTCAGGAAACGAACACCACAGCCGTCAATCTTTATGGATACCTGGTATACTCCAGTCCCTCCATAATTACCAAACGCCCTGGAGAAACGAATTCACCTCCAGGGAAGGCTCTTGTCTACGTGAGGGACGACTGGCCTCAGCACCAAGTCGACCTCACCCCGTACTCCAACGACGGGCAGGAAATTGTGGCGGTGCGGATCCAGGTCCAGCAGCACCACATCGTCCTAGCATCCATCTACTACAGACCGCTCAAGTCCGCGACACAGCAAAGAACCAACCTATGGATCTCTCATATTCACGATCTCTACCCAAAAGAACAAAAGCTCTACGGAGGAGACTTTAATCTCCACCACCCTATGTGGGGATACAACCATGAATCTCCGGGAGCGAAAGACTTAGTGGGAGAGATGCATACCTTCCGCCTAAACCTGGTCAACAAGAAAGGAGTCAAAACAAGACTAGGAGGTTCCGGGCAGTCGGATACCACACCCGACCTCACCTGGACCAGGAACCCATACATTCAACACCACAAGTGGAAATGCCTACCGGATACGTGGGGTAGCGACCACTTTCCCATCCGCTTCGAATTCTCGCCGACGAGACGGGTAAAGGACAAGGTTAAAAAACGCACAGCCAACATCGTACACTGGGAGAAATTTAGGGAAGCCCTTAACAGCGAGGAACTCGAAGACGCTGACTTTGAATAACGCCTCCACAACGCCCTGAGGACTGCAACCATCAAAAAGCCGTTTACAACTCCCTGTAACGCCGAATTGGAGCGCAGCTCTTGAGGAGGAGGAAGGAAGGGTAATCAGGGGCGCGTATACCCCTCCTCCTCCTCCTCCTCCCCTCATTCTTCAATCTCCTCCGGGGGGGGGGGGGGGGTCACGTGACCTGGGGGAGGAGGGGGAGGGGGGGTCACGTGCCCCCCCAGATCACGTGACCACCCTCCCCCTCCTCCCCCAGGTCACGTGACCCCCCCCCCTCCCCGCAGGTCACGTGACCCCCCTCCCCTCCTCCCCGAGGTCACGTGACCCGGGGGGGTCACGTGACCTGAGGGGTCACGTGACCGCCCCAGTCACGTGGGGGTCACCTTGGGGGTCACGCGACCTTGAGGTGACCTTGGGGGTCACGTGACCTCGGGATGACCTTGGTTACGCCGACGGCGACGCCGACGGCGACGGCGACGTCGACGCCGCTCAAGCCGGAAACGGGCGCCTAAGAGCTGCGCTCTAAAAAGCCTTTTGTATTCGACAAGCGCACCTTTTATACAGTCGCGTGTCAACCAAACAAATACTAACATACGCGCTGTCGCGTTATCAGAGTGATAGCGGCGCGGCCGCATCATGACACTACATCTTCCCTTTTCACAACAACGTACGTTCTTACTGTCAGTTAGCTTACACAAACAATCATTAATTCCGAGCCTTTTCGGAGATTTGATTAGGCGGCCGAAGCGGGACTGCCGTTGTTGCGGAGGCGGCGTCGCGTTGGCGGGAACCGGCCTCTGGCGTTGGGGACTCTGGACAGGCGTCACCCCCGACTCTCCGGAGTCATCTGGTATGTCGGGAAAGAGAGCCGACGGTAGACTTCTGTTTTGACCACCCGATGACGGCTTGTCAGGAACCCGGGGCTCCGAGATGTTCTGGCCGGCTGTTTCCCCTGGTACCGCAACCAGTTGGCGTCGGTTTCTGCGCAGAAGGTTGTCGTCCTTCTCGACCCAGTAGGACCTTGGGGTCGAGGATGCCTGGACCACCCTCGCCTCGGTGCTTGTTTCCGGAAGCCAGACCCGCTGACCTACAGAAGGGCTAGGCAGAGACCTCGCTGAATGACGCTTATCGAAGTCCGCTTTTTGTTTTCTCCGATTTCTTTCATCACGCCGTCTCCAGTCTGCGTGGTCCACGGTTCTAGGCCCGAGCAAACTTGGGTGGCTAGGAACTCTACTGCGTAGACGTCTCCCCATCAACAACTGGGCAGGACTGTAATCGGACGGACCCAGTGTTTTTCGATAGTTCAATAGGGCGAGATAACGATCGTCGGTCTCCTTTAGTAAGGTTTTGAGTGTCCTTACCGAGCGCTCTGCTTCTCCGTTGGACTGAGGCTATCGAGGACTGCTCGTTATGTGGTAGAAGCCGTACGCCCTCGAGAACCCCTCAAAGGCGGAGGAGGCGAACTGCGGCCCGTTGTCGGACCGGACGATCCCTGGTATTTCATGCCGTGCGAAGAAGCTTTTGAAGCGCTCGATGACAGGAGTCGATGTTGTGTCACTACCCAGCAGAGCCAGCTCGGTGTATCTGGAATAGTAGTCAACGACGACCAGGTATTGAGAGCCTTTGAGTTCAAACAAGTTAACGCCCACTTCTTGCCATGGAAGTTCGGGTGTGGTCGCCGGAAGCATGGGCTCGTGGAATTGCACTCTGACTTCGGCGCACTTTGAGCAATTCGCGACGACTTCCCCCAATGCGGCGCTAACGCCTGGCCACCAGATAGACTCCCTTGCCTTGGCGCGGCAACGGACGATTCCCTGATGCCCCTCGTGGACGCGCGCTAGCATCTCTTTTCGGAGGCTTCTTGGGATGATCAGCCTAACGCCGTTCAGTAACAGTCCATCGCAGACCGTTATGTTGCCCCTCTCTGACCAATAAGGCTTGAGAAGAAAAGGGAGCTTATCTTTGGGCGGCCACGTCGACTGGCATACGTTGAACAGGGCCGCGCACTCCGAATCCGCCTTCTGCTCCAGCCGCAGCTTTTCCAGCAGAGACTCGGTCGCTGGGAGGGCTTGCGAAGAACTTACGACGAACGACAAAACTTCGGCGTCTCTCAGGGTGGAGTCCCGGTGGCCCCCATCACGTGAGCCTTGACCTGAATAAGGTGTCCGCCGCAGTGATACTTTTCACTGGAACATGCGTCATGTTAAAGTAATGTCGCATTCGAAAGCGTTGAATACTGGGTGGCAATGAGTCTATCTGATCGCGGCCCAGCAGTGGAAGCAATGGCTTGTGATCGGTCTCGAAAATAAATGTTAGTCCTCTCAAGTACTCGTCGAAGCGCTCCTCTGTTTACGTTAGTGCGAGAGCTTCTTTTTCCTATTTGCGAGTACCTCACCTCGGGTTTTTTCAATGCCCGTGACGCATAGGCTACTGCCCTTCGCTCTCTCGAGGGTTGGTCTTGCTTGATGACTGTGCCGATTCTATACGAAGAAGCGTCTGCCGATACAATGGTCGGGTATTCTGGATTGTACCTTGCTAAGCAGGTATCGGAGCTGAGGGCTTCTTTGAGCTTCTTGAATGCTTCTTCCTGGGGTTTGTCCCAGACGAACTCTCTGTTCTTCTGTAGAAGTTGACGTAGAGGTTCCGACGTCGCGGAGGCTTCTGGGAGGAACCTTGCCATGTGGTTGATCATCCCCAGGAAGCCTCTGACTTCAGACGTAGTCTTCGGCTGGGGCAGGTTTTTGATGGCTCGCACCTTCTCTGGGTCCGGGTAGATTCCTTTTTCATCTAAGACCATGCCCAAGAACCGAATCCTTGAGGCTGCAAACTTGCACTTGTCTCGGTTCAGCGTAACTCCGGCTGCCTGGAGCCTCTTGGGAACCGCTTCTAAGCGACGATCATGCTCGTTCTTGTCTCTCCCGTAGGCCAAGATGTCGTCCATGTAGTTCTGTACGCCTTCCATCCCGTCGAGAATTTCCGATAATTTCCGTTGGAATATCTCTGGCGCTGCGGTAATTCCGAACGGGAGCCTCTTGTAGCAGTAGCGACCGAAAGGCGTAATGAATGTCGTCAGCTCTTGACATTCTTCAGACAGGCGCACTTGGTAGAACCCGGAGTTTGCGTCCAGCTTCGAGTACACCTTCGCGGTTTCTTGGCAGCCCACCACCTGATCCACCGTTGGTAGAACGAGTCGCTCTCGTTGCACAGACTTGTTCAGACGCGTTAGGTCCACGCATTTCCTGACTGCCCCCGAACGTTTCTGGACCGGTACTATCGGGGCGCACCACGCTGTGGGAGTGCTCACTTTGCGGATGACGCCCTCCGCTTCCAGGCTGTCTAGTTCTTTCTTTACAGCTTGTCTCATTGGAATGAGTATCTTCCGCGGCGTTGCCATTGCTACTGGGACAGCGTCGGGTACCAACCGGATCGTGTGTTCACCCGAGATTGAGCCGATGCCGGAAAACAGCTTCGGGTACTTCGCGACGTAGTCGAATTCTGCAACGGCAACTTCATTCATGAATCGGACGATACCAAGAGCGTCAATTGCTGGGAGCCCCACGAGCGGTGTTCGAATGTTCTGAACGGCATAAGCGGTGGCTTCGCATGACTTCCCTTTCCAATTTATTTCTGCTTGGAACTTTCCGAACGTCGTCAGGGATTCTTTGTTCGGGCCACGAAGATTTTCTGCTTTGATAAGCTGCTCGGGTCGACCGGGAAAAGATTCGCTGATGACGGTTACTTCCGCGCCAGTGTCAACTTTTGCTCGCAAGCCGCACCCGTTTATCTGCAGATCGACAAAACGGGCACGGGCGGATGACTTCGCGATATCGCCGTCGACCATCTTAAGGAACTTATTTTCGTCTGACGCTTCCACGGCAATTCCGTATAGCTTGGTGGAATTTAGTTTCTTGTTGCGGCAGACTTTTTCGAAATGCCCGATTTTGCGGCAAAATAAGCACTTTTCGCGAAAAGCTGGACACCCGCTCCTTTGATGGGCTGAATATCCACAGTAGCCGCAAAGGTTTTGGCGTGCACTTTGCTTGTCGTTCGCTCTTGCGAGGGTATTTTTCTGGGGTTCCTTGTGTCGGACAGCGTCGACGTTAACTCCCGCGTGCGCCGGACCTTTGAGATCTACTTGCTGCCTCTAAACCGTTTCGCTAGTTCTTGCCTTGGCAAGCTCAGTAGCTATAGGGTTAAATCCGGGAACATTCGCAGAGTCTCGGACAGACGTTGGTCTAAGAGCCCTACGACAAAGCGGTCGCGAATAAGTCGGTCCTTCATCGTTCCGAATTCGCACCTCTCGGCTTGCTTGAAAAATTATAAAACAAAACCACTGCACTTGTAATCAACAGGGTAAACTCGGTTACCCTGGAACCTAACCAAAATATAAAATAACGCGTCGCGATCCCCCTCTCGCCTTTTGCAATGCCACAAGATTTTAGATTTCAGTGCGCGAACAGTAATACACAAAATTGACGCAGAAATTTATATGCTAGTTTACATAGTCAGACTGCATCGGCTGGGCTAGAAAACATCACAAAAACAAAACACGTATGCCTGTAGGAATTACCGTTCCTAATTGATAAAGTGAGCCTGTTTGTTAGAGCACAGTTTCTCAAGAAAAGGGTGGAGTTTGGATACCGCACCTGTAAGTTTTGGCTCAATGTTAAGTAGCAATCTTTTAATTTTTTTTTTTTTTTTTGTCAACAACGCCATTGAAGAGAACACAACTTCGCATTTCTTCAAGTTCCGAAGCCGCTTCGCGACCCCCCGCTGAATCTGTCGGGGTCGCGAGCCACAGTGTGGGAAACACTGGCGTACGGGAAACACAACCAAGGCTCGTCGGACATTTGAGCCTCGGCTAGGACGGGTATGTTCCACGTTTGCACCAAACACAATGTCAAATTATGATATGTTGCGAGCAATTCACTGGGAAAATGTTGTCGTTAAAAGCGGTATCGGACAAGCCTGACTCAATATCGCACCCATGTGCGAGGGTTGAGGCAGAGTTCTGCTTGACGACAAGTGAACCAGTGGTGTCTGCGGTTTCTGCAAACTATTTATTTTAAGAGAAAAAAAAACAAAAAAAAAACTTTGGCAAATTGCAATTTGCTTATGGCTGAAAACGAAGTAACCATTCAAACGCAGTGCACAAGCGCATTCTGTTTATTTTAATGGTGCCGTCCTAATTCGCACACACAATTACAAGGCCGTACACGCGATGCGCGGGCAGGCGAGCGCGCGCTTCGATTTGAAAGCCACCAAACCGCCAGCGCCCTCTGCCGGGAGATCGGGGAGCCTCGAGTGAAAATTCGCCGACGAGGCTGACATTGTTCCGACACCTCTCTCCTCTTCCACCGACAGCCATGTCGCTGCTGATGTGGGTATCGTCTGACAGTCAAGCATTGCTGAGGCGTACCCGTTGTTTCCAGACTGGCGCCCAAACAAAGTGTTTTCCATCCACGGTGGCCAGCTAGCTCTCGAAGCGCGGCTGCTTCCAAACGACTATATAAAATTTTGTCACATGATTACTTTTTTTTTTTTTTTTTGTTCTGCGTTTTTTTTTTTTTTGTTTGCACGCTTGCGATGCGCTTTCACCCTGGTAGAAACAGAAAAAAAGCTGTAAAAAGAGACTTTGACAATCGGTGACGGCATCCGTGACAAAACGATAATAGGGAGTTTTAAAATGGCGTGCTTAAAAGCATTGCGTACACAAACAAATAGAGCAGTCGACACTGCGCAGCCGTCGAACCCAAACCGCATTTTAGATTGGCGTATACGAATACGCCATTTCTTAGCGTACACGCAAAGCTTTTGGGTACGCTGCTCTAAAACTTGCTAATGTGGTTAGAGAGCTTCTCGGATTCCCGGATTCTTCTATTCGCGATTTTTTGCGCAAAATTTCTAGCTTTTCTACGCAGAACTTTATAACGGAATGGATAACATTGTAGGGGCTCACGCAAGTTGGCACAGCCATGACACCAATAAAAAGGATAAATATCTTCTTTCTTTTTTCGTGCTTCGACGCAATCCACATTGCTCTCGTGAACTGCGCTGCTAGTGCGCTTGAGGAGCTTGTGCTAATTTCTACGTTGCATGAGAGCGATCATTCACTGTCAGTTTGGTCGAAAAAATGGGAAAGTTATAAGCGTGTTGAACCACAATATTCCAGAGTGGTACTGGGACATAAATTACAGGATGTAAGTAGAAGCGCGCATCTCTTGGTAAAATGTAATGGCCTAAAACTATATTAATTTTGCACTTAAAAAAAAACTAGGCAAAACATGCCTAAAGTTTGTGGTTTCTTTATAGTATATTATAGCTATAATTCTAGTATGTTCTCCAGTTTAGTTGCCACACCGTCTAGACGCTGGGACGGCGCGTATAAAAAAACAAATACACATATTAAATGGATACTGAAATAAATGTACTTTACGTAAATCTTGTGTTTCCTAAAAGCACAAATTAATTATTCCTAACTTGTATTGTTTTTCTTTGTTTTTTTTTGTTTTAAGGGACGTGATGTTTAGCCTTTGGAAAACCTCGCGGTAAAAACAGGATATATTGTACCGGGGATTGTGGGAAAAAAAAGAAAAAAAAACCGGCCACGAAACACACAGAAAAAAAGAAAAGCTCGAGGTACACCTAAGCATTTCTTCTGAGTTGTGAATGCGAAAGCATGCAAGTCGCTCGTCCGCTCCCTTTGTCGTCGGCTACGCTTCAAGGTGTATATCAACTTATTTATAAATAAAGTTTCTCCGTTGTTAAATCTTTGAGTGCATGCATTCATACTTCTCTTCGCTATCATAGTGCAACGGGGCATTATTGTTCCACCCCACATTTCTGACAGTGCACATGAAAATGTACTGGTAAAGAGAAACTATATTCGGTGGAATACTGAAATGTGAGCCTTCTGTAAAACAAATTGCCAGCATTGACATAAACCTCAATTCCCTGTGATGGAGACGGTTTGTGCCCACTGCTAGCAATTTTGTTTTATATTCTCAGCTCAGTGTACCACTTAATATAATTTATTTGCCTTTACATTAAATTCTCGTTATCGTGTGCTTCAAGTGTCCTTTTAGCAGAATAAGCGCACAAGCTTACAGATGACTGGAATTAGACTAGGAGCTCACCCGAGGTGTACTAACGTTTTCCTAGCAGTATGCACAGAGTGTCCTGGTATGCTTTTATCATCGGCGAGTATACTCGAGAGCGGCCAATTTAACACAAAATTATTACAGGGGTAGTATGCATAATAAGCACAGCAGAAGTATACTAGAATTGAGCTACTTTTCGCTAAAGGTCGGGATCTCGGAGGCCATCGAGCAGCGGCCAATGGGAGCCCCGTCGACGCGCGCCAGCCTATGGAACCGAAGGCGCGCGGAAACTATGTGCCGTTTTCGCGCTTCAAACTGATGACGTCAGCTCGCTCTATGAGACAGTTAATGCTTTCGCATTACAAGTGCTTGAAACGGAGCGAGAGCACAAAGAGACGACACAAACTCAAACCTGGACAATTCCAGTTTCGGGCTCAAACTTTATTGGCGTGCTCTAAAAAATATAAAACAAAAACCACACACAAAACAGTTCTTACTCAGCTAACGCCTACGCAGCCGCCTAAACGCGATCGAATATAGATCAACGAGGGTTTGTCGAATGGGTTGTCGACTCACCTAAAGCTTTGCCTGACGTCAAAGGAGTCATATTGCGTACGTCTACTGCTGCGGCTTTAGGCTTTCAGCATTCCATTTCACAAGTTGAGTATAGGGCGCCATTAAAGAAACAAATGGGAGAACGTAAGCCCCGCAAAGTCATTTAATCGTATTAGACGTCGCACGAGAGAGTTCACAGCTCTCTCATGTTTCATAATATCGCGGGAACGTAGACCGCGGGGCTTGTCAACGTCGTATTAGGGAGCGGTGTGGCAATATGAGAGCCTCGTCTGCCAGTCTCGTCCACCAGAAGTTTTCCAACATTTCTCAACCAGGCGATAGACGCGGAGACCAGCGTTGTAGGTGTTATCGAAAAACGGTAACGAAATACGTTACTCGTTACTTTCAAATAAAAGGAACGATTATTACCGTCACCGTTACCGATAAAAAAATAACGAACGTTACGTTTGGGTTATTTTTTTACTTATAAATTGAAAGTCGCAGCGTTTTTTTTTTTTTTTCTTTTTTTTTTTTTTTTTTGGCGACAGTTTTTTGACAATGGGACACAAGGGGTTTGAAAAAGGCGTTGGGGTTTTTCTGAAGTGGAACTTTTTGAGTGGGAGAAAGACAGGCAAAATTTTGAAGGCATGTGGAATGAGCACTGGCGGCCATTGCTGTGTGCTCGGCTGCGGAGCGCGTGCTGAACGCGAGCTTCCACAGTTCTTTCGCCACGTGCATTCCGCACCACCAAGATTGCCGGTCTTGGCAGCCTATTGATGCGAGCTCGTTCTGAGCATGCGCTCTAAACAGTGACCTCAAATATGGCGGCCAGTGAATACTCCCTATACCTCGTTTCGGGTTAAACCCGGAGGCTGCCCAGCTAATGGGACAAATAAAGCAGCGTCAAAACCGTAAATCACTGGGTCATTTTTTGTTCATGATTAGTTAAACGACAATAGAGCACGTACAGAAACGCGACGAACACCATAATGGTGGGCTGATTGGTCCAATCAGCTCGTAGCGTCGGCTGCGTCGGGATTTATAAGGTGAAACGAAGTATATAGGAAAAAAGAAAAAAAAAAACGTAAGCGCACTTTTTTATGTTTTAGGAAGAAAGTGTAACGAGAAAAGTAACTAGGTTACCCGTTACGTGAAATAAGTGACGTAGGTACTACATTACCCTTACTGTTTCAAAAATGTAACGAGTACGTTTCTATACACCACTGGAAAAAAAAGTAACGCGTTACCGGTAACCGACGTGCAAAGACGGTTCCCTAAAACTCTCTATTAGAGAATTTTAGGGAGCCGTTTTTGCACGTCCGTTAGGGTACGATAAGCCCTCCGCTACGAACTGCGCATGTGCGAGTCTTCTGCGGTACCACATGTGCAGTTCGTGCCGGAAGGCGCGTCGCACCGCATCGGAGGTGCACAAATGATTCTCTAAAACCCTCTAATAGAGACATTTAGCAAACCGTTACCGTGTTCCGCGTACCACACTACTGGAGACTTTGAAGCATGTTTTTAAGCGCGCGACCCCGCGGTCCCGACTCTGGGCGAGCGCTTAAAAGCATGCTTCAAATTATCCATTAGTGCCATAGCCTCCTTCGTTTTAAAAAGCCTGTCGATAGACCGATCTCACTCAGCGTTCGCGGCGCATGCGTGACGTCTCCGTAACTTTAGTTTACAGGAGGCATGACGGTCCTGCATGCGAAAAGGCTCGTGCCTTCTCGTGCTCCACACGCGCAGAGCTCCAGCGGGGTTGTCGCACGAGCAGAAAAACTAAAGTTCTCTCGATGCATTGCGGTAGCATAGTCAAACTGGCTGGTGAGATCGGTCTATTCCACGACGGAACCATTGGGTGCACGGCCGCCGGAAAAGTGCGAGGAGCAGCTTCGAGCTCTACCCATATGGTAGCGCGGAACCACTTCTGGGTTAACCCAGACCCATATATATATAGGGGAAGACTCTGGACATGTATTGTTCTCGGTGACCTCTTGCCGTAGCTTCGCTCCTCCTAGACTCCTCCCATAGAAATGAAGTCAGGCCTAGCAGCCGCCTAGCAACGGAAAACGCCGGGCGAACGGCGCGGACCTATCCACCATTACCGATCCCAGGACAACTAGCGCGCATGCAGGGCCGCGTGATCCTCTGCGTACAGACCCTTATTTCTTTAAGTTTCTGGTGAGAAAATGGTCGGTTGTGTGCAGTTGGATGTTCCAATCACAGCCGTTATGTTTTTTTTTGTTTTTTTTTATTAGTTTAAACAAAATAGAACGTCGCAAAATATGGTTGAATAGAATCAAGCGCGGCAATTCTGGGCGCTCTCGAAGGTTCCCGTCTTTGTGAGGTAAGAATGTTTGCCTCACCTTGAAAGTTTTTATTAGAAAATGGAGTTTTCGTCGAAGTAGCGAGGAAAACTAGTGAACTAGCTGCTATACAATGCTCGCATGTAATGAGTAATCTGAATAATTGCAGCATGAGGCGGGACAGTCCCATGGATGTGAAGCTTTTCCCCTGCCTCTTCCAAACACAATACCGTTCAATAAATGCTATCTTTTGTATTAAAAAGCGAGTTTTGTTGTCTTTCTACTATTAGTCTTCATCTAATGACATGGCGTTAAATGCTGGGATCTCAGCGCCGTTAGGGACGGATCATCAATCGAGTTTAAATCTATTAAAACGAGCAAGCTTATACATTCGCCAAGAGCCGCCTGACGCCAAGTCTCTTGATGTTTATTTCGTAACCTTCCCTTACGAAAAAGACGGCTCTAACGTTACGACAAACTTTAGTGCCGGCGCCGTTTTTAGTGACATAAAACTCGCAATACCGTTATTTGTTTTCTTTCTCTCTTCGAGACCTTCCGGCTTTCTAGTTGTTCGGAGAACAAGATCGCTGTTCCATTGCTGAGAGAGTTCGGTGGCGGCAGGTGGTAAGCATGGACGGCGTGACCAACACAAATCGGGAGCATCCCACTAAGGCCGATTGTCGCATTACGGCCGAAAGTGCATTAGGGCCGAGAGGAGCGGAAGGGCCGGGAGTGGCTCTAATGCCGAGGGCGTAAGAGCCGAGAACTGCATTAAGGCCGATAGTCTTGGAATGGACTGGTGCGGCTGCCTTCTTAGGGGTCGCGTTGAGGTTGACGACTATAGTTGCCACGAAATAAGATAGATGGTGTCACACTGAGCATAATGGATGAAACGTCGTTCTCAGCGTCACAACTCAGACTTAATTTTAAGCTTAACATATTTTCAGTCTCGTCATTCGCCGAGGTCTCTTCGCAGATCGCTATAATCGGCACTCCGAGTATTCATCAGGAAAGTAGACGTATGGGCATTTTTAAGGGTGTATCTGTCGGTGACTGGAAATACTGCGGTTTTGGGTTTGTTTTCACCCTTCACGGCCGACACCAGTCGGTACGCCGGCCTTGCCTAGCCGAATTTTGTATTTATTTATTTGCGTTTCTGCGCTTTATCCTTTCTTATTCGTTTGATCAGTAGTCCCCTCATCTGCATATTTGGAATGTGTACACACAGACACACACACACGCACGCACGCACACATTTACAAACAAATGCTATGAATGTAAGGTGCCTTTTTGGTATAACATTCCTATATTCTAATAATCGGCTTTTTGAGAGCTCAGTAAAAAATTTATTGCGTCTTTTCAATTTCAGCACTTCAACTAAATTCATTAATTCTCTGATTCTACCGGGTGGCTGCGAAAGCAATGCGTGAGGTTGATTTTAGAAATTTTATTTTCAATCCTTGAGCGAAATGCTCGAGAAAACACATGCATGCAGGCTAGGAAATATTAAAAACACAAGGGTCATGTTAAAAAAAAACCTGGCCGCCAAGCCTTTTCTCGCCTAGCTGTTTAGCCCCAGCCGCCAGGACACTCCATGAATGAAGGTGTTGATGATGTCTGCAAACTGGTACTGAAGGTTCAACTAGGCCGCCGCTCCCATTCCTGCTGCAGCGCTCATGTAGCTCCACTGTCGCGCCAGGTTCGTTTTGTGGGTGCTGATGGCGTCGTTGTTTGCCGCGGACCTTGGCCTGCTCGTGTTTGGCACTTCTCCGTTGCAGAGATGTGCCAAACACGTCTCCGTAAAGGATAAAGCAATAAAACCAAAAACGCAGTATTTGCCGTCACCGAGAGATACAATGTGCATTGATAAATAAAAAAATATGTGGCGCCATCTGTCCAAAATGGTGGCAACTGCGGTCGCCAACCACAATGCAACCCCCGAGAAGGCGGCCACATCAGCCCATTCAGAGACTATCGGCCTTAATGCAGCTCTCGGCCGTTATGCCCTATTCGTCCACAAAACCACCCCGGCCCTTCCGTAATGCACGCTCGGCCGTAGTGCGACTATCGGCCAAAATGACAGTGACACCCGAAATCAGGGGTGGCGATCGCTTCGATCAAGCCATCTCGTTTGACACGCTAAAGGCTGGTTCACACATTTGCAACAGTTGCGTTCGCATGCAACCGAAATGACCGTAACGACCAAAACACCGCAACAACCGTGACTCATGAATTGCTTCGCGAAGCTACCCCTTACATCGCCTACCATGCTGTGTACGGCGAACACTTGTCCCGGTGACTTTGTCGTTACAGTCGTTTCGGTTGCATGCGAACGCAACTGTTGCAAATGTGTGAACCAGCCTTGACGCATAGACAAGAGCAAGGGCAATTAGGAAGAAACAAAGCTCCGGGAAACTCTCCGACGAAGGGCTTTACCTCACTTTACAATCTAGCAAACAATGTTCTTCGAAAACTCGGACAGCGATGGCATTCTCTACGCTCGCTTATAAGAACACTCTACCGAAAGCCCCTCAGCTGCGAATTAGAAGTTGTTATCATTTCGCACCGCTAAAATAACAAGAGGTGTCCACTAGAACTGAAAATTCCGAAATTTAGTCGACGTAACATGCGCGACGCGCCGAACGTCTGCGAAGCGTATGAGTAGGCTGGTGTCGCGGCGCGTACGGAGGGAGAACAGACAAGGTAACCGGGAACTAACTTAATATATATGTCTTCTGAATAAATGCGATACAGCCCAATTACTCGGATGACTTAAAACACTCATGCGTTGGAGGAAACCGAGAACCAAGCATACGGGTATAGGTCCCCGCCGTCGGTTGGGCTCGAAGATGGCGAAATGGGAGAGCCCATGGCGTTCGCGTAACGTGTCAGTAACGTATAGTTGACAAAACGCCAACAAAACCACGCAGGTTAAAAAAAAAATTGTCTTGCTTTGTATGTTTATACAACCTTGATTAGTACACCTCAACGAGTGACCTGTATGTCAGCTGTAGATGAGAAGTTTAGCCAGTGCAGTACAATCGCTAACTTGAGGTTTTAAACGTGCATCACGCAGTAGTGACTGCACGAACGCGTGCCGGTATGAAAGTCATCCAGATCGAAAGAGGCAAGGGTGGGGATCGAACCCAGGAGGTTCTGCAGCGCAAGTTTCCGCTCCAAGCTCCGAGCTGAGACGCGTTAGCAAACTCGGCCACCAATCCCCCCGCCACGCCAATTGGCCAAACTCTCCCCTATACACCTATTCCACAAGGGCGCAGCCATCTTGAATGTCGTCACTTCTGCCATGCGGTAAAGATCGTTCTATCTCTCCATACCGCTGGAAGTTGCTTACGAAAAATGCGTGATCGTCACGCATTCTTGTTTTGCCTCAGCTATATTTTCTCGCATGTCCCAGGTTGGCATGTTTTATTATTTTTTCGTCTCGCATACCAGATACGGAACCCACATGACTGAGAACGACAGGAAACAGAAAACATCTATATATGGCTCTGGGAGTAACCCTTCAGCAAGCGCCAACAATGCTCGCGGTGTCCTCTCCCCGAAACAACAACAAACCTCAACGGAGAAAGAAAAAAAGGAGGCTACCAACGCGTGAAGAAACGGGAGAGGGGTGTGAAAGAGAGGAGGGTCGATGCGAAATGTTATCTTTTCCTGAAAAAAAATAATAATAAAAAAGTGCTCGTTCGTGTTCCCAGATTTCACTGCTGGGGCATTGGTTGACCCTGCTAGATAGAGCCCCTGCGCGCACCCACTTCTCTGATCTCCTTTCCCCATTTACAGAGGCTACTTTCGTTCGCGATTTGACGGGCTTTCTAGAATAAAGGAGACTGTGGTGGTACGGTACGCGGAAAACTGTAAGGGTTTGCTAAAAGTTCCTGTTAATAAAAAAAAAAAAAGTGGAGAGCTGTATTTTTAGAGGTCTCCCCTCCGATCTTCGACATTTCCGTAGAAGAACACTGTATAAAATGAAGAAATAAAGGTTTCGAGCTAATATTGCTCACAAGTCTTATCTGTGGCGACGTCTCTCGGCGGCCCTTTCCGACATTTAATGCATGTCACATCGCGTTGTGCGTTAGTCGTGTAATTAAATGTTTTGCAAGAGTAAAATACCTGACTAACGCTTTATCAGGCAATCCTTTATCCCCAGTTAATGCCTTCACTGCGTAATCACTAAATAAGCAAAAATAAAATTAATTTAACAGCCAAGCAACGAGCTACAAAACAACAACTGTCAAAAGACTCGTCCACATTCGAGCGCGTGCGCGGCAGGCTGCTTATTGTGGTGACGAATTATTGCTTTTAATTTTTCAGCGACATATAACCTCATACTTTTCCTCCCCTTCTGTAGAGTATATGGACTTGTTTCGCAAACGCGTGAAACGACATCTTTACTGCATGCTCTTTTTGCGAAACACAGGCGCGCACATTTGTTAAAAAAATCGCAGGCGACGTCCAATAAAGTGGCCCAATTGGCATATACTTTTTTTTTTTTTTCGTATCCCTCCAGATCCCATCGATTTCGTTTGCGATGACAAGTGTCGGCGATATCCGTAAGAAAGATTCTACTCGAAGAGAAAAAGAAAATAATAAAATACTCGATAAATTCCGAGAATACTTAGGATCCGTTTCCCAACGGACAGACTGTGGACATAGGTTGCAAAGCGCTAGAAAAATAAGAAAAAACATAAAAATAATACGAAAAGGTTCCAGAATCGATTACTTCGTTTGCTCGCTTCCGAGTGCTTCAGGAAACAGATCATGTCCGTATCTAAGATAAAAAAAAAAAAAAAAAATTCAACATTTTTGCTCGTTTTTTTTTTACTTTTTTTTCTCGCATGGTTTGTATTAGCAGTTGTTGATGTAGTGTGGCGCTTGTAAGAAGACTCCGTATTTTTGGCAGGCATTTTACCAAAGGCGTGTCGTGGCGTTCCGCGTCTTGATATAGCGCTATCGTTTATTCCTGCAATCCGGCATCTAGGAATATGCAGAAGTAAGCGGTATGGTGGGGTAGAAAGGGGGAGGTGGGAAATCACTCGCTTCTCTTAAAGGCCAAAATATTGCTCCACGTTTCGTGCGTCCCTATATTTATGTTTTTGTTTAATTAGTAATGCCCACCAACTGCGACATGCTTTCCCGGTGGTGCAGCAAAACACATACGAAAAATGAACACATCAAGCACTCTTGCATTATAACTTATAAGCACAAAATACAGATTGAAAAAAGACATATTTTACTGATAGTTCTAATATTACTAAGCTTTTTTTTTAGTAGCCTAAAGGCATAGACACGCTAATTAAAGGTGACAAAATACAATTAAACAAAAATTTCATTCGGATGACATGCGAAAGCTAGGAGCGCCCACCAACATAAAACAGTTCCACTGACCTGTAAATTTCATCAACTGACATTAAGTGATCAGCGAATCAGTTGTCAATCCTGACTACTAGCATCGCGCGTGCACCGCGTTGATTGGCCAATCAGATCATGAGATATTGAAATGAACTTTTACGCTGTGGTAGGGATATAACGTCCTCATCCCCAATCAATTTTTTTTTTTTTTTGTTTTTTAAGCGGCCGCGGCAAAATGTTGTGCCAAGCTCCCTCCGAACTTTGACAATATTTGTTTTGCAAAAACGGATTTCTGCAATATACACAATATTGTTTATTCTAATAATGATATCACGTTTTAAGTATTTCAAAGATAAAGCGTATACAGTACATAAGAGCTATCATGGCCCTCCAGGATAGTCCAACAGCTGAGGGCTAAGACACTACGACGCCTCACGACTATCGATAAGCGGAGATATGCCAGAACACATATCTTCGAGGCTGTAAGGAAAATTAGAGATCAAATACTAGCAGGCTTCATGAAATTCTGAAAGAGGAGATATAACAGAGCACCATGTTCTGACAGAGTCAAACAGCTAAGATCTAGCCAAGACCACCTAGACCTCGAGGCCATTGCACTCTCCCATGACGCAATAAGCTAACCGTCGTAGCAAAGAAGTTTTATTGCGAAGACGTGTTTACCTAGCCGGAATGAAAAGTAACAACAATAATTGAGTTCTAATTTTTTTTTTTTTTAACACTGAGCTAGTTTATACAGGCGTGCAATTATTGATAGGAAATGTAGGAAGGTAGCCGTATTCGCGACTCCAACTAACTATAGGTGGCGCCATCGCCTTCCAAAATGGCGGTTATAGTGAGGGTCGGAGATGCGTGCCGCTGCTGAGTCTGTCTGGAGTGCTGGCTTCACTGGTCGACACAAATTACTTGTGGTAATACGAGGAAGCTAGGGTGTTATGAGCACATGTCACCTTTTTATCCTGAAAACAAAAATAGTTTTTAGCGTCATACTTACTCCAGGAGGCACGTCTTAATTCTGGAGCGAAACCGAAACTAACCTCTATTTTGGATTTAATTTCTCGATATAGGTCTTAATTTAGAATTCTTTCATAACGCAAGATGTGTCTCACGTTGTAATTATTTAGTTAAAGAAGTTGTTCGAAGAAACTTTATTTTGTGACATACATGTTCGAGTCAGACACTTCAAAATGTTTTGGAGATTTCAGTGTCCATTTAAAGACAGGGCCTTTCATACACCTTAGAGGTAACATAGAATATTGTAGTTGTTGAAAAAGTCAGAGCTGATATTTGTGCGTTCTCGCTGCCTTTTGTCGCTAAGGTAATTGTCACGTGAAATAATGAATTGCGGGATTTTTAATGGGTTTGGGGCATTTAGATGAATAATCGCTTTAACATTATTCCTAGCACAAGAATTAGAGAACAAATTCAATCTTAACAATATTTCAACAAACGTAGAGATTAATAAACGCTGTTCTCGCTGCAACAATCCAAAGACGGAATCCGAATCAGACAGCTGAAGTGTGTGTTTTTTATAGCAACGTGTGACGCATAGGACTTTATTTTGCATCCAGTGTTTGACTGTTTGTCTATCTTCATAACGATGTCGGAGTTTTTTATATGCTAAAAATAAAAACAAAAATGATACCTTTCTGGAATGACTATTATGGTTAGATGGCGTGTTTTTGTGATCGTGGCGTTAATTGGGGCATACATTGCCGTGATTTGTATTAAGAATAATAATATTAGAATTCAGATATTTTTATACGCAATTTTTCAAACTCTAATATAATTTTTTGCTTATGATCTAGTTTCAAACGCGCAAACAAGTATGACAATCAAAAGTGTGCTAATTATTATCATTGGTGCCACATGCAGCATTTTTAATTGCCAAGTTATAAAATAAAAAGTCTCGCTAAAATAAAAACATTCTCGCTAATGTGAGAAATCCATGTAAAATTACATTAATTCTGGGTAAAGCATACGCTGCTATCAAAGCCGCGATTTTTGACAATCGCCAAAACTTCCAAAGTCGCCGGCATATCCTTCCGGAACAAATGCCCCGAAATAAAAAAAGGAGATTTTTTGTTTTAATTACCAATCTTTTCATAACATTTAGTTATTTTCATTTCTACCTCGCCGTCGTTTTGCCAATCTCTGCCTTTCCAGTTTGAAGGAACGCCTACCTGCTTGCCCGTCTGCTCACTGCAGCACGTTGGGTTGGCGTTGGAAGCCGGTGAAACAGTTGTGAGTTTTAGTATTGCGTAAACGAGCGAACGCAAGCGCTGTGTGTTCGCGCTAGCGCGTGCGCGGAGCCCAAAAGTGCGGTCTTCGATTGGCGCATGGCGATGAGGCGCAGGCGCAACGTTGGGCACGCAACTCTAACGCAAACGCACAGCGCTTTCGTTTTCTTCTATACGCAATACTAGAACTCACTAGTAAGGTACAATCCCATACCGGCTGCAGCTCTACGTTGGGAACGTGAAGAGTGTTGTTTGCGTTCGGAAATGACATTTCGCGAGCCATGATCGCGCGCAGTTCCGCCGTGCCCGCTGAACAGGAGAATTGGGGGACCCTCACAAGAGCGCTTCCCGTTTCCGCCGCGGGAGGGTGAGCAACGAGCTGGAGACGCGAATAACGACATCTTGAGAAAAAGGTCATTGCTTTAACGTGAAACGTTCTTTGGCTATATGTGTTCGGCATTTCGTGAAGCCCAGATAAAAGTGTGACCGTGACGCTCCACACTGATTGGTTGACGGGTGGGAGAGGAGGAGTGAGGTGCTCGACGCTCATTGGTTAGCAGGGAGGTCATCTGAACAGAGGGGTAGGCGAGGAGGAGTTCAACCACCTGTGCGCACCGAGGGAGAGAAGCTCTGCCGGTATGGAAGGCTCTATAAGATGGCTGCACGTTCATCAGCCCGATTAGCGTTAGTATCGCTTCATTCTAGCAACGACTGTCAAGTGTACACATGGTACGCGTTAAACTATCTGACGAAGAGCGCTGTGAAAGTAGGCGTCTGGCGTCTGGAAACTCAGAGTGCCGCTAAATGTTCGTGATGCCAGAACGTTTCAAGGTGCGCTACACAATTGCCTAGCAATTTTTCATCAATTTTTTTAGGCATCAATATTTTAAGCGATGCAGTTGACCCTACTTCAAAACCCAAGCAACAGCGGCGGTCGCTATTTCTTGGGCAATATGCGTCTTAATTTACCGTTCTCGATACGAGCTGTGCTGAGTTCACACAGAACGCTGACGCACCTCCGATATCATGCCTAGAGTGCTTGCCCAAATAATGGCGCAATCGAATCATTGGCGCAGAGACTACAAAATAGCGCGCGCTTCTGAAAAGTGCCTATTAAAGCCCTTATGACTAAATTCATTATATATATATATATATATATATATATATATATATTATGTGCACAGAATTGCGACTTTGGCCGTAATGAGAAATGGAAAAACAAATCAAAATAACAATCAGGTAAACGTAGTTTTCACATAAAGAGCCAAAGCAGTGTCATAATAATTGCCTACAATAGAAATGATTTATATAGTTCGGAGGATTTTTCGTTTTGTTTAGAGCTAAAGTACACCTAGGAATTAGTGAACTTGAAAGATTA